>VCRD01003074.1:12888-23384 GCA_006783055.1 Trinorchestia longiramus
TCATGTGTTACTCACCATGCAGAGGCGCCGTTGGTATTCATGTGTTACTCACCAGAGGAGTTGTTGGTATTCATGTGTTACTCACCATGCAGAGGCGTCGTTGGTATCCATGTGTTACTCACCAGAGGAGTTGTTGGTATTCATGTGTTACTCACCAGAGGAGTTGTTGGTATTCATGTGTTACTCACCACGCAGAGCAGCAGGGCATGTTTCGTTACAATTCAAATTTTTATTAATTAACGTTCCATTAATTGCTACTCATATTCCATGAAGAATTTCTACGTATTTTGTCTTGAACAGCGAAATAATAAACGCAATTTCTCTTTATAGTCCATACCTAATTTGGTCTTCTACTAAATACTGTTATTGCTAATTATATACATATTATCATGAAGACAATGTACATGTATGTATCTCCATCTCTCTCTCCCTCTCTCTCTGTTCACTCATTACTTCCTATCTATTACTGAAGAAAATTATTGAACTGAAATCAGAACGGGTATGCCTGTATTATAAGCATTGTATTGTTGAAACCATCAGCGCTGGATCACTATAAAATACTTAATTTTTTCCGTTATTAATTTTCTTCTTTTAGACGGCCATGTTAACGATAGAAAAGATACAGAATAGAAGTTCGGTATACATTCATGGAAAATATTCAGATTCTGATAGTACCACGGGTAAAACTAAAAAATATATTTATATCATAGATCCTTAATTTTGTCACTTTTAAATCAAAGAATTTAAACGGGTACTATCTGGGCCATGTTATCAGTAGATAAGATACAGAATGGAAGTTCTGTATACAATAATGAAAAATATTCATTTAAAACACAATAATTCGTCGTAAATCTTTAATACATTTATCTTTATAATAATTTCAAATTATTCAAATCTAAATCGTAGAATTTCCACGGGAACTGTCCAGTTACAAATACGAGGATATGCTGGCAAATCAAAACCATTGTTTAATTCAGAATTCAATTGTACGGTACGTGTACTTTCAGTATCACGGTGCACGTACCTTCAGTGTCATAGTACAAATACCTTCAGTATCATGGTACACGTACCTTCAGTATCAGTATCAGGTACACTGGATCGGGGTTTCAGCAGCGTGGAAGGCTATCCTGCATGCTGTTCACGTATATTGCACTTTAGACATATCAGAAACAGATAAATAACTTTTATTAATTGTGTCCAAACATGTTTTTTTACGCTTAAACAGCTGTTGATTGTATTAATAGTGTCCAAACATGTTTAGATTTTTTAACGGTTGCTGTTGGTATTAAAAGTGTTCAAACGTGTTTTTTATGCTTAAGCAGTTGCTGTTAATATTAATAGTGTTCAAACATATTTTTTTGCTTAAGCAGTTGCTGTTAATAATAACAGTGTTCAAACATGTTTTTTTACGCTTAAGCAGTTGCTGTTAGTAATAATAGTGTTCAAACATGTTTAGTTTTTTTAACGGTTGCTGTTACCATTAATAGTGTTCAAGCATGTTTGGTTTACTTTTTACCGGTTGCTGTTTGTAATAATAATATTGTAACATATTCTTCTTTGGTTTAAATGTTTACTGTTTTTATTAATTGTATTCAAACATTTTTGGCTTAGGATTAAACGGTCGCTTGCATCACTGATCATTCATGTGGCCCAGGAAGATGCGCGGTGTCTGTGCAAGCTGCAGAATTAACATTAATTGGCAAAGCCATATTGAAAATTCATAAATAAATGGCTTCGATGTTCCAGCACAAATGACGTCACTGTCCCCGTCATGACCAGATAATCAGACAGCAAGATGTTAAATTATGACGCAGATATGATGCTGTTGAGTCGCAAGCTGCATTTTTGCGTGATTTTAGCGCGTCAGAAAGCCGTGTTAGCAAAGTCATATTTCAACAACAGCGTACAATATTTTGCTGAGGATAGTACGTACAAATAAAGTTATAAATTTAACTTCATATATGTTTAAAAATCGCTCATTAGTATTGTATTGTTCGCAAGTATAGAGGTAGATAGATATATGTACCGCCTTCAATCTACTCTCATCAACCTACCCTTGACAACCTACCCTTATAAATATATTTTTCATTACCCTACTCTCATCAACCTATCCTCATAAACCTATTTATAACAACCTAGCCTCATAAACCTAATTTTCATCATCCTACTCTCATCAACCGACACTTATAAACCTATTTTCATCAACCTACCCTCATAAGCCTATTTTTCATCACCCTGCTTTCATCAACCTACCCTCATCAAAGTAACCCTCATCATTCCACGCTTATTTCCAAATCCCCAATTTCGTACTCCCCAGCTTAGTTTTTCATCCCAACCACAATTTATGCAAAATGTGATGCTGCATCTTCATCTTTGGCTGTGAGCATGAGAGTCTGTATGCGGGGTAACTAGAGCTTTGTCTAAGCCTAGGTGTATGTGAGGACACACTCTCTTAATTCGCACCATGCGTCTTCATTGTTCTGAACAGCTTGAGGCTCATACAAACCTTCAACCGCACGCGTGTGACATTACGAGTTTTATTAAAAGAAAACCCCACCAAATGGGGACCTAGACGAAATCAGCGCCACTCGATGGGGACCTGGGGACGATTCATGGGGACACAAATCACGGGGAGAGCTGAGAGAGGGGAAGTGGGAGTGTAGGGGAAGCAGGAGAAAAAAAGGGAAGAGGTTGGAAATGTGGGAATAAAGGAAGAAATGGAATGAACTCAAAAGGAATAGTGAAAAGTTTTTGAAGGAATAAGTGGGAGGGGGTGGGAATAGTGAACAGGGGGAGAAAAAGAAAGTTGTGGAAAAAAGCAAAAAGCAAGACACAAGAAAGGAAAATAATTTTACAAACTGGAAAATAAATTCACGGCTAAAGTGAAGAAGTGACAAACTTTGAGTTTTTTTCAACCTTGGGGAATGAAAGGTAACCCACGGAACAATGAAAGGTAATTCACGGAGGAATGAAAGATAGCTGAAGAAGGAATGAAAAGTAATTTATGAAGGAATGAAAGGTAACTGGCGAAAGAATGAAAGGTAACTGAAGAAAAAACAGAAGGTAACTGCAAAAGGAATGAGAGGTAACGAAAGAAGGAATGGGAAGTAATTAAAGAAGGAATAAGAGGTAACTAAAGAAGGAATAGAAGGTAACTAAAGAAGGAATGAAAGGTTACTGGAGAAGGAATGAAAGGTAACTAAAGAGGACATGGACGGTAATTATCAACAAAATGAGAGCCGTACGAATGAGAAAGGAAAATGAAGATTAGGAATAGGGGGAGAAGAATGACAGGAGGGATTTTTTAGGGGATCAAGAGAGAGGGGGCAATCTGACCGTAGAAATAATGATGTTCACGGGGCAGATTTAAGTGTCAAGTTCATGACTGAATGTCGGAATGAGAAGGAGAAAACCGTGGATTTGTTGGTCAAAATGAAGAATTTTCAGCCTAAAAATCTCCCGCACAGCGAAAAAACTGAAACAAATTGTGATGATTTTGGGACATGGCTTGAGAAAAGTACACAATACATCCTGGCAATACATGTATAAATACACAATACATACTGGCAGTACATGTATAATTACACAATACATACTGGCAATACATGTAAAAGTACACAATACATACTGGCAGTACATGTATAAATACACAATACATACTGGCAGTACATGTATAAATACACAATACATACTGGAAGTACATGTATAAGTACACAATACATACTGGAAGTACATATATAGGTACAAAATACATATTCTAGGTACATGTGTAACTAAACTATACATACAGTAAACACATGTATATGTACACAATTCATACTGTTAGTACATGCATTAGTAGTACACAACACACACTGTAAGTACTTACATAAGTACGCAATACATATCATAAGAACATCCACAAGCTCCTCATACATACCTTAAGTACACATATAAGTACGTGACAGTACAATGAAGTGATATTTTTAGCTTCCAGCAGATGAACTGCATGAAATATTCGAGTTCATCTCACATGATCCTGTCAACTGATACATGACTGATGACTTCTTCACTATAGAAAACCTAATCTATTTTCAGTCGCGTCACTTGGTGCTCAACTCAATGCACATCATTTATAAAAAAATTCAGCGGATTGAGTACAAAGATTTATTGGACAAAACCTACAAAAATGAACGAATATTTTGACGTCTTCTCCAGAATATGGGGCATGCAATGTACGTATATATATATATATATATATATATATATATATATATATATATATATATATATATATATATGTGTGTGTGTGTGTGTGTTGTATGTGTATATGACGTGCATATCACCCATGATAGAGATGGTCTAACTCCCGAGATCGAACAAACAGCTCAGTCGTCTGCTCCTTCAACTCAACTTTCGCGATGCTTGTATAAGTAATGAGCTGTTATTTACTATGCATTGGTGGAGTGTGTACGTGAGCGTACGTGTACGTGAGTGTATTTGTGTGTGTATGATGAATGGTGTTCACATCCAACTCCCTTGGGGTGAACAAATTAAGAGGCTTCTATTTTGTGTTTTATAGCTGGGGATTAAAAGCTTCCAAGATTTGATTGACCTCTCACACAGATGTTGCTGTGTTGTCTAGTTTGTGTTTGTGTTTTTCCTTCATATCTGTCCATTATTTCATCCCTAATTTCTGATGTTAGTTATTATCTGAAAAAATATTATTCTAATAACGCCTTAAACGCAGAATTAGAGACAAATAAACAGCAATTACAAAGTCTGACAGGCCCTGGCACGAGCATAGGGCAGTCACGAGATATGTGTTGGTAATCCGGAAAAACTAGTTCTCATTGAAGAACAAAATAGAAGGGCTTTATATATGAGCCTACTAAAAAGGGCAGAGATTAGCTGCTCGTTTAAAAACATCCCATGTTGTTTGATCAAATGTTTGTACAAATGCCGAAATAAATAAGATCAAGGAACCCTAAAGCTCAGCAATATTTGGGTACATGTTACCCCTTTATCGTACATCTGTCATTGCAGACGCTGGAAGCTGGTGCTGCATCAGGGGTCAGTTGCATGTCTTAATGTTCTCATCAAGTTTTGTATTTATTTTCCATGATTGAGCTGCTGCAATAAATTGAATCTTATTTAACATTATATAAATACAATGAAAATCCTACTTAAATTTCTCTTCATGATGCTTCTTGTCGAGGAGATGTAGGACTTTAACATTGAGCGCCTTGCCTTAAGAAGTAAAATTTAGGCTGACCATTGGAAATCAACATTTGAATTATATAATAAAATAATTATTTACATTCTTGTGTTTTCCCTTTGTTGAATAATCTTCTTCTTGACTTTTAAGCACATTTATTTCTACTATACGACTACATATATTATTCAACAGTTTGCGAGCGCTGCAAACTATTATAGACAGCATTCATATTATGTACAATACATTTATTGAATTATGATATTTCATCAACAAAATCCTATCGTCATTCATTATGATTATTGTTATTAATAATCATCATTGTTAATTTTTAAAGAAATTACAGAAGGATTGTGTTTGTGTGTGCAGTAACTGTGACAGGAGGCGCCCACCTCACGCGTCTTGTTGTCCCTCAAGTTGCGCTGGCGGGTACCGACGTCAGGCTCCACTGTGACTACGACCAGGCTGGCGGACCTGAACTTTACTCCCTCAAGTGGTACAAGGATGACAAGGAAATCTATAGACACGTTCCTGCCACAGCCAATCATGCCAACTGTCCCTCACAGATCTCGCTGCCAGGAATCTCTGTCGATGTAAGTTCCTCTAAATGTGATGTAGCTAGATAGTTCCCGTAGAAATTCCACAGTTTAGATTTGACTAATTTGAAATTATTATGAAGACGAATCTATTAGAAATTTACGACGAATTATTGTGTTGTTAATGATTATTTTTCATTAATATATGGAGAAATTCCATTCAGTCTCTTATCTACCAATAACATGGCCTAGGCAGTACCTGTGCGAATACCACTGTTTAAAAGTGATAAAATTAAGGATATATAAAATGAAATACATTATTCAGTTTACCCGTGGCACTATCAGAACCTGGACATTTTTCATGAATATGTACAAAATTTTCATTCTGTATTTTATCCGTTGGTAACATGGCAGTGTAGTAGAAGAAGACTAGGAGGGGGAAAAATGGCATATTTTAAAATAATCCAGCGTTTTTGATATCCACATTACAATGCTTATAATTTACATATATAATAGACATTGTATCTCCATCTCTCTCTCTCTCTCTCTCTTTCTTTCTCTATCTGTGTGTGTCCATCCCATTACTTCCTATTAATAAGTGAAAAAAATTATTGAACTGAAACCAGAATGGATATGCATGTATTTTAAGCATTGCATTGTGGATACCAAAGGCACCGGATCACTATAAAATACTTTATTTTTCCGTATTAGCTTTCTTCCTTTATACAGCCATGTTATGGGTAGATAAGATACAAAATGGAAGTTCTGTATGTATTCATGAAAAATATTCAGGTTCTGATAGTACCACGGGTAAAACTGAAAAATGTATTTCATTTCATAGATCCTTAATCTGATTATTTTTTAAACTAAGGCATTTCAATGGGTACTATCTGGACCATGCTATCGCTAGATAAGATACAGAATAGAAGTTCTGAATACATTAATGCAAAGAATTAATTTAAAACACAAAAACTCGTCGTAAATCTTTAATACATTGATTTTTAGAATAATTTAAAATCATTAAAATTTAAATCGTAGAATTTCCATGGGAACTCTCTAATACACATACATATACCCGCTCTGATTTCAATTCAATAATTTTCTTCAGTGATAGATAGGAAGTAATGAGACGCACACAGATAGGGAAAGATGCAATGTTGGTTATATAAGTAGATATAATCATGCAAACAGTTGTATCACTAATCTATACTATAGTATGAGCCGCATCCGTCTGTACGTCTGTCTGTCTGTGTGTCACACTCTTCTAATCGATAGCTTTGATAGCAACAAGGATAAAGCTTGAAAAATACAAGAAATCATTCTATTGCATTATTTTTCTGTGGCAATTCAATTCCCTTTCACTTGCATTATGGTATCCAAAATACGCAATCGGTTTATTTTTACAAATAGGAATTTTCTTTGGACCTTTTTCTGTTGAAATTCATCATGATGCTCTGATATTTTTAATTGATAATGCGAAAAGAAATGTTTTAAATTAGTTTGACCAGTAACCTGGCTACCACTTAGTATAAGGCCAAAGATTTTGGAAATTGAATTATTGTTTTCAGAATTGTGATTTTTTTGAAAAGCTTCAAAGAGATATTAGAGGATATTTTAGAATAAAATTCCAGCAAAAAAGGCCAACATGGATAGAAACGTGTCCAACCGTAAGAGAGAAACAGCAAGACTTCTACAGCTAGAAAGACGTTGAAGACTATCGGACGAACAACGCGAAATGGCAAGACGAAGCAATGCTGCTCGCCAACGAGAAGCTAGAGCTAACTTGACCCTTGAACAGCGTTTGGCAATTCTACGGAATAATGTAGAGCAACACCGAGGAGCTAGAGAGAGCTTAACGCATGAAAGAAGAGCGGAAATTCTTCGGCATGACGTTGAACAACATCGAGTGGCACGAGAGAATTTAACTCAAGAAAGAAGGGAAACTTCCTTAATTATCTATCATATATTATTAACCGTATATTAACGGGCATTGCACTAGTTATGATAATATTTAACTATACAAGCAGTTGTACCACTAATTATTACATATAACTATACAAACTGTGCTTCACATATGATTTACGTTGATGTACGTCATTGTTATGAGAGGACGTGCATGCGAAGTTCTGGACGTGCTCTCCAGGTTATCAAACTCGAGTGATGAAGGAGCAATCCGCCGGATAAAGAAAAAATCTAGTCAAGCTTTCCATCACTCATTTGTCGTGTCATCTCTAGCAGCTTTATCAGAATTTCTTTCGTGGACTTGAGACAAGAAGTTCAACTTGTGTTGTCGCAGTCATGAAAACTGAGAGGCTGTGAAAGTGAGGGAACGATGAAAAGATCTTCTGAAAGAGACAACTTGCGCCTCTCTCTAAGTTGCGCCGTAAAGCAGAACATTTCTTCATTCCCAGAAACTCGTTCTATGTAGGCTGCCAGATGTACGACTCATTTTATTGCCTTTGCAGTGTTGCTTGAATTTTTCGCTTCTGCCTCCGTTTTTTTGAGTAATTCGGACAAATTAACGAGACGCGAGACCGTCGCGCCGTGCCGAGACACTCGCACGGTAGCCATGATACGCTCTGCAGTCTCACTGGTCAACATTGAATAGAAATACTGTGACCATTTGTTTGCCATCTGTTTGGTATTGACTACATTCTGTTAGACCATCGGAATTTGTTTTTTTAAACTGGTGCTCAGCATCTAACTACTTGAATCACCGGAGAAATTTTGGGACCGTTTGTTTATCATCTGATTGGTATTGACTGAGTTCTGTTATTTTGGGAATATTTATTCGCCATTTTTCTGGTATTGACCATATTCTGTTGGGCCATCGGATCTTCTGTTTTTCTGGGTTTTTCTTTCAATTGTACAGAAAGTGAACAAACAAGCATCATGTAATTGAAGATAAATGCCTCCTAGAAAATTCATCTTGTTGCAAATGCCACTCGAACATTCTTTTCCAACGTGGAATTTTTTCAACATTTTCCGCGAGTACAAAAGACTGAAAAAATACCTCGTTTTATGCACTACTTTATATTACTTTCAATCTTAGGAAAAGCGAGGCAACTACAGGAGTTATGCCTTGTGTGTTCGCTTGTAATTCGGATTTATTATTATAGATTTTTGAAGGAGCTGACTTAGAAGTTGTAAATTTTAAAATGTCACTGGATGAGAGAGTGCAAAAACTCTAATTGATAAATATTTAAGTTTTAAATACATCTGAAGCTAAGTATTCCACGTATTTCTTTGCTTACATTAAATGAAGCCATTAGGTATAAAAATTCTTTTCTGTGCAAAATAGTATTCCCGTTTCTTCTGAGTTTAAAACTATGCCTTAATTTCCCAGTGAAATTAGGAATTGTATGTTCATTTAATGAATGCTTATAAATTCATGTATTCATTTCAAGAAAAATTTGGATGCCGAGGAAATAACGTTCCATAGCAGTTTTTTAAAGAAATATTCAGCTTTTATAGTAGTGTTCAACTAGAGCTGTTCTCACTACTACTAAAAGCCACTACAACACATGCATTAAGCTTTCTACAACACAGTCCTAAAGCTTTCTACAACACAGTCCTAAAGCTTTCTACAACACAGTCCTAAAGCTTTCTACAACACAGTCCTAAAGCTTTCTACAACACAGGCACAAAGCTTTCTACAACACAGACACAAAGCTTTCTACAACACAGACACAAAGCTTTCTACAACACAGGCACAAAGCTTTCTACAACACAGGCACAAATCTTTCTACAACACAGGACATACAGAATAAAAATTTAATTAGGCTTCCCCAAAAAAATCCTTTATAACGGGTGGGAGTTTTACTTCTTTTTACTGCCCTGCAGAAATTTCTACTTACGTGCCTGAAGAGATACTAGTTTACGTGCTTATAAAGATCCCAGTTTACGTGCTTGTAGAGATCCCTGTTTAAAGCCAAGATTGTCTACGAACGAAGTAAAGGAAGTTAAAACCTCGAAATAAATTAGGTGGTAAAACGAGACGCAGTTTTTATGAAGCTGCCATTGCTTTATTGCCTCGCTTAATTACTGCCTAGGTTTGGGGAGTATTGCCTTGTAAACAGGCTGCATTGCGTCGGCCTCTGTGGGTGTAATTGACAGAAGAGGCAATGTAAACATCAAGCAAGATTCTTCTTCAAAGCATCCCTGGGGAGATGGAAGAACAAGTACAGGGATTGCATCGAAAGAAGAATTTAGAAGTAAACTTTGAGAATTATTTCACGTTCAGTGAATAAGAAAGTTTTTGCAGCGAAGAGCTACTCATGAAACTAATGATAAAAAGTTTTTTTCGAGGTTTAGAAGTTGTAGAAATAGAACAAACGGGACAGTTATGTATCATAAATGTATTCAAACTACTGGTTGACCCAGTTTAAATTGATAATTTTTGAACTGCAGTTGCTGTTAAAGTTGTTTAAATTTAATTTAAGAGTGCGAAAAGTTAATCTCAGATTTTATAATTCTGGAAGGGAAAATAAGAATTACTATATGAGGCATAACTAACATGCCTCACTACTACTTATCCCATTACTAACATGCCTCGCTACTACTTATCCCATTACTAACATGCCTCACAACTACTTATTTACAAGCTCATTGAGGTAAACGACTGATCAGCTTCAGGGCACAACTGGCAGTATTTTGAGTATCTAGGATACAAGCTCATTGAGGTAAACAACTGATCAGCTTCAGGGCACAACTGGCAGTATTTTGAGTATCTAGGATACAAGCTCATTGAGGTAAACAACTGATCA
>VCRD01003074.1:25035-63790 GCA_006783055.1 Trinorchestia longiramus
AGAGCACGATGTACAGAGCACGATGTACAGAGCACGATGTACAGAGCACGATGTACAGAGCACGATATACAGAGCACGATGTACAGAGCACGATATACAGAGCACGATGTACAAAGTGAATTTATCCACCCAATGGAAAAGAGTTTGAAAATTTGAACCAAAATTAATATTTTGCGTGGATAGACGCTAGGCACAAGTACAGGGTGCGGCAACATAACTTCCTTTTTATAAAAGCAAAGCGATTTGAAAAAAGGGTGTTATGTTGCTGCACTTTGTAGATCAGGGTTACAGATTTCTACCTTTTTTGCTTCTTTAGAGCACTGACTGAAGAGCATGTGGAACATTCTACATGGTGCAGCAAAATGATTTTACTTATTTTCAAGTTTAACAGAGCAAAATAGAGTACAAAACGAAAAAATGTATTACATGTACATTTTAAACATAAAAACACATTTTTTATTCTTTAGTCTAATTTTATTATATTACGTGTACGAATATGTGGGGTTCTCTTGCTGGACTCTTTATACAGGGTGTCTCAAAAAAATGTACTCACCCTTTAACCGTTGCTAACATGCTGTCTTCTTTGTGTTGCAGGTGTGAGGTTCGAACCTTTGCGAACATGATTAAATGTGATTAAAGAATCATGTTCGCAAAGGTTCGAACCTCACACCTGCAACACAAAGAAGACAGCATGTTGGCTACGGTTAAAGGGTGAGTACATTTTTTTGAGACACCCTGTACTTATAAGAAATTAAAGTTGAATATCTTAAATTCGGTGTGAGTGCGAGTCCAATTGTTTGGATGCAGAGTGAATCCACGCCAGAAATCCTAGATATATTAGAATTTTTAATTGCACACCCAAGATTGAGTTCTCAACTGACTCTTACTTGTCAGAGTTAGCAGAGTTACTCACTCAGAGACTCAGGAGACGCAGACTCTGCAGGCAAACACAGACTCAGAAGACGCAGACTCTGCAGGCAAACACAGACTCAGGAGATGCAGACTCTGCAGACCAGAAGGAAATAATAAAGTCGGCCAGCAGAGACGTTCTGTGCAAACGTGTTAGGGACCACAGGCCCCCCTTCCCCCCTCGCCTAGCGGTCTTCACTTCTATTATGCATGGGGGGCCGTACACCCCCGGCCTAACTGGCTCTCATGCTGCCTCTGCATTACGTAGAGCAAGGGGGGTATAAAGTAATGGGGGGTGTGCAGCAATGTGGGGGTGTGCAGCAATGTGGGGGTGTGCAGCAATGTGCTAGGTGTGCAGGGGGAGGTGTGCAGAGCAATGTGCCAGGTGTGCAGTGGAAGTCCCCCCTCCCACTGTACCCCGCATGAATGGCCAAAGTGGCATTGCATGGAATACAAGGCAACTACTCTCGATGGATATAAAACTGGCTCACTGGTCGGCCTCAATGAATGATTATCAATGATCAAACAAGTGATTCTACGCATGTAACATCAGCAGTCCCCCAAGGGAGCGATTTAGGTCCGCGTCTCTTCATCATGTACATCAACGACGTTGACGTCATAATCATCATAAAATTAACTAATCAACGACACGAAACTTTGTCACAAAGCGTTCACCGAAAAAGACAGAGTAACTATCCAATCAGACCTCATATATCTGCTACATTGAACCGAAACCTGACAAATGAGCTTCAACATCGATAAATATTCAGTAATGCAAGTTGGTGCAAGTAACCAGTATCTCCAACACACGATGAATGACATAACTATTGAAACAGTGAAACAACGACGGGATCTCGGTATCATTATCACTAATAACCTCAAACATGACAAACCAGTGGAAAAAAGCGTCAGAAACTCGAGCAGGATCCTTGATTTAATTGAAAAAACTTTGAATACAAGATAAAAAACATAATATTATCTCTATATAAGGTGCTAGTCCGGCATCATCTGGAATATGCAGTGGTCTCTTACCCGATCAAGACATATTAAAAAAGGGGGAAAATTCAGCGTATAACAACGGAAATGATTCCTGAACTCCACAATCTAAGTTACGAAGGGCCTCTTCAGCAGCTTGAACTTATCTCCCTAGAACAAAAATGACTGCGAGAACAACTCATTGAGACCTGTAAGTATCTGAACAGTCTTAACAATGTTACCCTGGGAGAAGTTTTCGACAGAGACGATAACGTGCAAACCAGAAATAACAGGTAAAATCTAATAATAACAAACTTCACCACATCCCAGACTCTAAACTTCTTTCCACTTAGAATTGCTGAAACTTGGAACCAGCTGCCCGAAAACATCGTTTCAGCTGGCACTGTGAACACATTCAAAAATCTTCTAGACAAACATTGGATTAAGAATCCTTTAGTATTTTAACGAACTGATTTAATATCCCTGACTCTTGGGACCTGTGCATGATTGCAGTGCAAGTGTATGACTGAAATGCCTGTGTGTGAGTAAAGTGCGTGTACGTAACTGAAATGATTTACGGGATTTAAGTGCATGTACGCGATTGATAGGTTTTCTTTAAACAGCATGGGACTTGGGCAGCAGCCCGAGAATGGACCAAACGGCTCGTTTCTGTTGCCTTATTCTATTTTATTCTAGTATAAGTCTCAGATAACACTATCTGAACCACTAGTCGTGCCCTCTTGACCACCATTACCACCTACACCACCACCACCACCAACCCACCACCACCACCAGACACTCTAACTCAAGTGCAGCTAAAGTTTCTTCGTTTCGAAAGACCATAAATAATCAAAGAAAAACTTTAGAGCCCAAAGAGATGGACCGCTGGAGGGGGAGGTAGGAGGCCATGCTGCCCACACGTTTTTCCTGGCGACTTCGTCCAACGCAATAGCGCAATGTTCCAAAAAATGCATTAATTGAAACTGTGGTCAGCAATTTTGGTTATTGACATGTGTGTGAACACGGTAGGTCAAGGTTTGACATATCATTGTTTACTTTTAGGCTCAGTCCACTCACTTCCCTCACTCCACTCACTCCCTTCTCTCCACTTACTCCACTCACTAAACTCTCTTAAGTCATTCCACTCATTTCTCTCTCCAATCACTCTACTCACTTCACTCATTCCTCTTCTTCTACTCACTCCACTCACTCCATTCACTGCACTCACTGCACTCACTCCACTCACTCCACTCACTCCACTCACTCCACTCACTCCACTCACTCCACTCACTCCACTCACTCCACTCACTCCACTCACTATGCCAGGTCATCACTTCATGTGAGGTTCAGGCAATACCAGCACATGAGGGAGTCTGTTGACCTTCAAAGTCGTCATGTGGTCGTCATGTTGTAATCATGTGGTCGTCATGTGGCAATCATGTGGTCGTCATGTGGCAATCATGTGGTCGTCATGTGGTCGTCATGTGGTCGTCATGTTGTAATCATGTGGTCGTCATGTGGTCGTAATGTAGTCGTAATGTGGTCGTAATGTAGTCGTCATGTGGTCGTCATGTGGTCGTCATGTGGTCGTAATATCATCGTCATGTGGTCGTAATATCATCGTCATGTGGTCGTCATGTGGTTGTTATGTAATTAAAAGGAAGTTAAACTTCCTTTTTTTGGAAGGAATTTGCTTTGAAAAAAGGAAGTTGTGTTGCCTCACCCTGTACATTCGAATGCTCAAAATATTGTTAACTTCTGTGCAAGTGACCTTTGTGATACTTGTGCATCCACACATGGTTCCCCAACACTCAAATCCCCCACCTGTCCCCCACCTGTTCCCCACCTGTCCCCCACGTCTGAACTTGAATCAAACCTATGTCTGGCATTGAGCCAGCCAACATCTGGGATGGAGTCACCCCACGTCTGGATTTGAGTCCCCCACGTCTGGACTTGAGTCCCCCCACGTCTGGACTTGAGTTCCCCCACGTCTGGACTTGATTCCCCTCCACGTCTGGACTTGAGTCCCCCTCACGTCTGGACTTGAGTCCCCCTCACGTCTGGACTTGAGTCATTTCTCAACAGACTTATGAGAATTGTTAGGGGAGCAATTAGTGGGCTGTGTTTCTTCTTCCTTCAGTGGGTGAAAAAACATCACGCAATTTACTGAGGCAATGACACCTGCACTGTGTTTTAGGGGCGTGGAGGGGGAGGTTTAGAGGGGGTAGTGGATGGGGAGATGGGGAAGTAGAGTTCTTTAGTGATAAGGAAATAAGCGTGACGTGTAATGTAGTAAATGTACTAGAGTAGTTACTTAGTACACTGTATCTAACTCAATGTTCCTCAGTGATTATACCTCACTAAATGTTCCTCAGTGACTGTACCTCACTAAATGTTCCTCAGTGATTGTACCTCACTAAATGTTCCTCAGTGACTGTACCTCGCTAAATGTTCCTCAGTGATTGTACCTCACTGAATGTTCCTCAGTGACTGCATTTAACTAAATGTACCCTAGATAAACACCTCAGTTAATGTCTATTAGTGGATGTGCCGAACTAAATGTACCTAACTAAATACACATTAGCATCTGTAGTACAGGGAACCAGTACCACACCACAGTGGTCAGCGTTCCGTCTACGTGATGAAATCAGGTACTTGAGAGCAAGTACTTGTGAGCAGGTACTTGTGAGCAGGTACTTGAACAGGTACTCGAGTGTCCCAGTCGTGGTTGTAACGGCCTAACCTGTTCCCTAAACGGGACTTGCACGAGACAGGTGACCTGTTATCTGGGAGGTAACCTGCTTTATGATAAAACAACCTGCGTTATGATGGAGTAACCTGCCTTAAGATAAAGGAGTCTGGTTTATGACGAAGGAACATGCTTTACGGCGAAGAAACTTGCTCTATTGTGATGATACATACATAGGTATGCATGTTTCGGGCGATGTATCAGGTGTATGCATGCCCCACAAAGTATACTGTGTGTCTCACCTCATGGGGTGTCGGGACACATGGGGAGTTGTAGCGCACAGGCAGGGTTGGGTAAAGACTAAATAATTGATAAGGCAAGCAGTGGTAATCGAAGCGAGTCGCGGTGTATGCTTACGTAGCTCAAGAAAATGTCAAACACGAGTAGATTTATTAAAGAAATTTTGTGACTCCCAAGAAGTACGCAGTCTTGTAACTTTCAAGTTGAATGCAGAGTAGGCGGAGTGTATCATAGACGCTTGGAAACCTACTTCATAATATTGGATGAAATAGGAAGATTGGAAAACGGAAAAGATACCTGGGAGGAGTAAAGCTCATATAAAAACGGTAGGAACAATAAATATAAGGAGGACTTGCGAACTAAACCTCAGCAGTGATGTAAGTTATTTAAAGTCTAGAGCGATATCTAGGGTCTACGGGCATATGTAGGTGGAGCAGGTGTAGAAGTCATTAAGGGGGAATTAGAAAAAAATTACCAAGTCGATGAATGGCGGTAGAACTTACATGTGTATTCAAACGTGTATATTGAGGGAAAGTCCTTGTGCAATATCAAGATACTGAGGAGGCTTATGGAGCTGCGAACAGCTCTACGACGCGAGTCGAAGTTGTCCATCACTCGTGGGGAATGCAGTTGAATTTAGGGACACCGTCATGGGGAGGGGAGGGGAAATTAGCAGTATTGTTTAAGGTGTTGTATTGTGAGTGTTAATCATCGTGACCTCATCATCAGCAACGAATCTCCACTGTGAGGGCAAGTTCTAAGATTGATATTGTCAATATAATCGAAGTTAGCAGCAGGATGATTCTCATATTTTCGGTGTGAGGGTTCCATTGAATCATATTGTTTAGTGTTGGACCTAACTCTTCAACTGCTAGGAATGCGATTAATTGCCTAATAGGTATCATGTTGTAGTTCATCTGCCTGAATGAAATGAATTAACTCCATCATTATGTCCATGGTCATTAGAATAAGAGTTTAACTTTCTGTGGGTATTATTTATCCCTCTCACAACTGCCATTGAAAAAATTGGGAACCTCTATGAGAGATAAAAGCATTCATCGTCAATCAATTATTGTACAATTAAAGTACATCAATAATTTCTATGTTTAATCAATATAATAAAAAGTAGATATAAATTTATTCCGATCACCACACTATGATGAAGTAAGTAGCTAGGCACTGAAGTATCCAGGTGTAAAGTAACCTGCTTCATGACGAAGTAACCTTCTTTATGATGAAGTAACCTGTTTCATGACGAAGTAACCTGCTCTATGATGAAGTAACCTGTTTCATGACGAAGTAACCTGCTTTATGATGAAGAAACCTGTTTCATGACGAAGTAACCTGATTTATGATGAAGTAACCTGTTTTATGACGAAGTAACTTGTTTTATGACGCAGTAACTTGTTTTATGACGCAGTAACCTGTTTCATGACGCAGTAACCTGTTTTATGACGAAGAGACGTGCTCATGAGGACGTGTTTGCCGTGCAGTGCTATGGATCAACAGACAGGCAGCTGGTGCTATCCAGCGTGTCACGTGCTACATCAGGCGACTACCGCTGTGAGGTCATCGGCGACCATCCTGATTTCAGGAAGGAGGAGAAAGAAGCTCACCTACGAGTTGTGCGTGAGTACGAGTGGCGTGAGTGGCAGGACGAGTGGTGTGAGTGGCAGGACGAGTGGTATGAGTGGCAGGACGAGTGGTGTGAGTGGTAGGATGAGTGGTATGAGTGGTAGGACGAGTGGTGTGAGTGGTAGGATGAGTGGTGTGAGTGGTAGGACGAGTGGTATGAGTGGCAGGATGAGTGGTGTGAGTGGTAGGACGAGTGGTGTGAGTGGCAGGACGAGTGGTGTGAGTGGCAGGACGAGTGGCGTGAGTGGCAGGACGAGTAATATCATGTGGTGAGTGCCAGGGCGAGTGGTGTGAGGTGGTGAGTGGCAGGTTGAGTGGTGTGAGAGGCATCGTTAGTGGTGCACAGGTAGGGAATGGCAGTGCGAGTGGCTTCGGGGTGGTGAGTGACAAGGCGAGTGGTGTAGCGGTGGAGAGTGGCAAAGCGAGGGGTGTGGGTGCTGTGAGTGGCATGGTGAGTGGGCTGAGTATTGAGTAGCAAGAACCAAAACACGAGTTATCAGGGCTCAGTATTGAAAAGTATTGGATTTCAAGGAAGAACTAACTCGTACAGTATACATGCAGTTACTCTTGAAATTCTATGGCAATAAATACTCACTAATTCTTTCTAATTTGTCTTGTATATAATCTGGCACTGTGACTTCCACCTAATACTTGTACTAAGACTTGTACTCAAGACTTGTACTCAAGACTTGTACTAAGACTTGTACTCAAGACTTGTACTCAAGCCTTGTATTCAAGACTTGTACTCAAGACTTGTACTCAAGACTTATATTCAAGACTTGTACTCAAGACTTGTACTCAAGACTTGTATTCAAGACTTGTACTCAAGACTTGTACTCAAGACTTGTACTCAAGACTTGTATTCAAGACTTGTACTCAAGACTTGTACTCAAGACTTGTATTCAAGACTTGTACTCAAGACTTGTACTCAAGACTTGTATTCAAGACTTGTACTCAAGACTTGTACTCAAGACTTGTACTCAAGACTTGTACTCAAGACTTATATTCAAGACTTGTACTCAAGACTTGTACTCAAGACTTGTATTCAAGACTTGTACTCAAGACTTGTACTCAAGACTTGTACTCAAGACTTGTATTCAAGACTTGTACTCAAGACTTGAACCTAAATCTTTAAGCAGCCAACATCTGAAGTCCAAACTTAGGCTCACTTGAAGTCCTAACAAACAACTCCAGATTATTTCTTTATTACCAAAATTCGTGATCAATAGACCTTCTCTTCCAAGGCTTCTTTCTTTCTTCCATCAAACTTGATGATCAGCGAGCTGACAACAGGCAAACTTGTCAGGCGTGAACTGACAGGCACGACTGAGAATATGTGCAGTTATGCCTCACAGATTTGGAGATATTAATGAGTCGAGTGTAATAGTTCTGCAGTTATTTTTATCTTTATGAGTCCTTTTGTGTCTGTCTTCGTCGAGGCTGAAACCTTGGAGAAACAGCATGCGACTTTCCCTCTCTGCTGGAAGGGTTGCTGGGAGAGCTGGGAGGGCTGGTAGGAGAGCTGGAATGGTTGCTGGGAGAGCTGGAAGTACTTCTGGGAGAGCTGGAAGGGCTGCTGGGAGAGATGGAAGTACTTCTGGGAGAGCTGGAAGTTGTTGGTAGAGCTGGGAGAGCTGGGNGAGCTGGGAGGGCTGGTGGGAGAGCTGGAAGGGCTGCTGGGAGAGCTGGGAGAGCTGGGAGAGCTGGTGGGAGAGCTGGAAGGGTTGCTGGGAGAGCTGGGTGGGCCGGGAGGGCTAGGAAGCCACGATGGCTGGAAACTTGCGCTGGGAAAAAGCGCATCGAAGTTAGACGACGTACCTGCGGTGGTTCCTTAATGGCGCCCCTAATTAGCATGATTAATTTCTTAAGGGCTACTTCAATTAATAAACAAGAGCCTTGTATTCTGAACTGGAGGGAGGTTCACGCTTAATTGGTAAACATGAATGTTTGTGCAATGGCAAGTAACTGATAGATGAATACGTAAAGCAACTGACAGATGAATAGATCTGTCAGGTGCTTTATCTACTCATCTAGCAGTTACTTGCTATTGCACAAAGTCGTAAGGGGCATGAGTAAGTGAGTGGGATTAATAGATAAAACAAGGGACAGCTGAATAGAAACAACAGCTGGCAGATGAGTACATAAAACAACTGTCGGACAAATACGTACACCAGATTTGCTATGGTCATCGAAAAATAAATAATGTTTCCGTGGTACAATACATACACAAAATTTGCTATGGTGGTCGAAAAATAAAATAGTATTTATATGGTAAACAGTACAAAACGGCACAATTTAGAAGATGATAACTCTTTGGTTAACTTATAAGATATGGTCATTTGATACCACAAGATGTGCTGTAATTAAAAATAACAGATGCTGCTGTTGACACTCGGAATGTGCAGGCGAAATAACAGCCACAGAAGCTTTGGGAAGTAACAACTGGGAAGTAATTGCTAAGAAGTGATAAAAAGGAAATAACAAAAACAGTAGTAACATGTAGCACATCTCTAGCTTGCACTACAATAATAAATCCATCAACCAGAACTAGCTTCTCTTCAGAGCGGAGCTAAGAGGCTTCATAAGGCGCTGCAGCAGCATAAAGGTATCAGTGATACCGCAGACTGCTCAGAGGTAACAGCCATATTCTTGCTTCCTCCGAGCTGGATGCCTGCAACACATAAGCTCACCACGAAACAAGCGATGGATTTCTGTCTCTACAACTGCTACATCTGCACTCGACCATCAGTAAATCAAGCATCGTGTCTGCAGAAATCCTAACGTTAAATCTTATCGTTTTAACGTTCTTTAAGAAATCCATAAAGGACGTTCGACCCTACTAGGTACGGGAAGTAATCAAGTTCTCAAATGTAGTTACTGTCTCACATGAAGATGTAGTTACTGACTCACATGAAAATGTAGTTACTGTCTCACATGAAGATGTAGTTACTGACTCACATGAAGATGTAGTGACTGTCTCACATGAAAATGTAGTTACTGTCTCACATGAAGATGTAGTTACTGACTCACATGAAGATGTAGTGACTGACTCACATGAAGATGTAGTGACTGACTCACATGAAGATGTAGTGACTGACTCACATGAAGATGTAGTGACTGACTCACATGAAGATGTAGTGACTGACTCACATGAAGATGTAATTACTAACTCAAAGGAAAGCAAGCGTAGTGAACTCCGTATCATTTTAGTTCACGATACACAGGTCTAAATAAGCACCAATTCCTACACTTATTCCCAATTTTTCCTTGACCTGCAGGGGAACCCATACAGACACCCATCATCACGGGGGCAGCCCTGCAGTACAACCGACTGGACCCCGTAGCTCTGAACTGCACGGCCACAAACCATGAATACTTGCCTCATCTCTCCTGGACGCTTAATGGTGTGCCGGCGAGGGAGGTAGGTGGAAGTGTGTGTCAGGTGGAGGTGTGTGCCGGCGAGGGAGGTAGGTGGAAGTGTGTGCCAGGTGGAGGTGTGTGCCGGCGAGGGAGATAAGTGGAAGTGTGTGCCAGGTGGAGGTGTGTGCCGGCGAGGGAGATAAGTGGAAGTGTGTGCCAGGTGGAAGTGTGTGCCGGTGAGGGAGGTAGGTGGGGGATGGGAGTTATAAATGATGAGGGAAGTGAGGGGTGCGGGTGTAAGAGAGGGTGTGAGGGTAGAAGGAGTTATATATGACGAGGGAGGTGAGGGAAGATAGGCAAAGCAGCAATGTCACCTCAGTAGTAAACGAGGGAATGTGAGGGTAGGCAAGGAGTGATGTGTATGGTGGTGAGGGAAGAGAGTGAGTGAGGGTAAACACTGGTGTGCAGGTTGAATGAGGGAAGATAAGTGAAGGACGGAGAAAAAACTGTTAGGGAGGGAGACGGTGAGTTAACTCGAAGAAATATTCAGCTGTATGTTATGTATGTACAGTTTCACAAAATTTCAGTCAGCACCGACAGCAGCACTGCTGACACCAGCACTGGCTTAAAAACTGACAGCAGGGCAGATGGAAAGCCTGACAGCGGTGCTGACAGTTCGCAGCAGCTGTCAACGAAGTTTCTCTCATGAGGGACAAATTAGGCGCAAGAATTTAAAGGAGCTGTGAAGAAAATAGACAGAAAGAAAGACTGAGTGTTACAGAGAGAGGCAGATGGGACGCCGTGGGATAAACTGTGGGAGAAAAGCAGACAGCCACCGACAAATATATGAATGACAGGTGCAGTTTTTTGAGTAAATGTAAAAAGTGCAGGAAATATGAGTTAAAGAAATGGATATAGATACACTGCTGGTCAAAATGATATGACCACACCTGATCTCGGCATTTTAACTACATGCATTTACTTTGGCGGAAAAATTTCTTTTAACACATCAGAGGCAAGTGTAAAAAATACGTTAATGCAAAAGATTTTGCGAAAATGTTATACGTAACATTTTATTCGCCAGGAAATAAAAAGCATCTTATTATGCCTGGTCATAATTATAAGACCAAGATTGAAATACGGTTCTCTTTGGTAAAATGTAAACATATCTGTCTATTGCACGGAAGAACTGATGAGGTGAAAATGTGCGTGGCTAATTACTAACACTCTCGATTAATTTATATATGGCTAGAGGACAAGTTTTTACCGATTATGAGCAGAGTAGAATTGTGGAACTCGGAAAACGTGGCATGTCACATAGAGCAATTGCAAGTGAACTAAATAAGAGTAAAACTGTCGTCACAAACTTCTTGAAAAATCCTACTGAATATGGAACGAAAAAATCGACCGGTCGCCCCCAAGATCACTCCTGGTCTTGAAAGACTAATAAGAAGGAAGGTTAAGAAGAATACAAACATAACTTCACGGCAAATAAAGGCAAATATTGATGCAGACTGTTGTTGTCGTACAATTCAGCAACATTTAAATAATAAGGGTTTTAATAAATTTAAACGAGAACAGAAGTCCAGTTTTCTTCTTGGCCATAAAGCCACCCGCATGCAATTTGCTGCAGATTACCAAACATGGGATATAGAAAAATGGAAAAAAGTTGTGTTTTCTGACGAGAAGTTTAACATCGATGGCCCTGATGGGTTTCAGCATTACGCGTAAGACAAATCTGTTCCAAATGAAACTTATTCAACAAGGCATATCGGAGGAGGATCATTGATGGTGTGCAGAGCTTTCTAATTCAATGGGACGCTTGAGTTACAGCTCGTGGAAGGTCACCAAACGTCTGCCGGATACGTCACCATGCTTGAACGTGCTTCTATCCTCACTGAGTGTCCTACGATGTGTGGAGAAAACTAGATTTCACAACAAGACAATGCAGCAGTCCACAACGCTCGCCATTCGAAGCAGTTATTTGATGTTAATAATATCCAACTCTTGAACCATCCACCTTGTTCTCCAGATCTTAACCTGATTGAAAATCTTTGGGGATGGGTGGCCAAAGAAGTTTATAAAGATGGATTACAATTTGAGACCAAAGAGGGAATTCGTAAGGTTGTGTTCGATACTTGGAGCAAAGTCCCAGTGGACCTCGTACAAAAGCTTGTAACCAACATGCCCAAGCAAATTTTTCAAGTAATCAATAATAATAATAAAGGATACACTAGTTATTAAAATGTTTTTGTAACGTTCTAGGTAAATCTATTCATAAATTTATTATTTGGTCTTATAATTTTGACCAGCTGTATTTAGCTAAAGCTTCATTTCTGTTCATTTTTTGCGATAAAATCTTAAGGGATCTACTTGTTTACTTATCCATTATTTATCTAACTTACATATATTAGAACTGTGCACAACAATTTTATTTCAAACTGTTCAAAATGTGATTCAAATTTTGGTAGTTTGTAACTGATCTTATATATACATATATATACTTGTATATGTATATAGAAATAAAAATATAGAGAGAATGAAAGAGAGGGAGAAAAAAAAGAGAGCTTTTTCTCAAGGGATCTTCCTCTAAAATGTTAAGTTGTTGTACAGCACCACACACAGCAGTGATTCTCACATGGTGCTATACTGTCTGTTGTATCACTAATCTCATCATGCTGCTGCAGCGCCTTATGAAGCCTTATGGTTCCATTCTGACTAAGACTTATTTTTGTTGCTGAATTCCCAATAGTAATGTGCGGTAGCAATGCAGTACAGTACTGGCAGTACTTCTAATTTAGTTTTCGTCAATTTATGACATCTATCATACATACATAGTGAATACCTACAAACGAATACCGCGACGAGGCTAGATTTCTGTTACGAGTGGAAGTTCTACGTCGACCAATGAGAGAATAAAACGACAGGAATTAATACAGTGATGAGGCTAGGCTCCGTCTCGCCCGGAAGCACGACGTCGACCAATGAGCGGTCCCGCTTAGGCAGCAGCGCCTAGCCAACTACCCTGTCTAAGGAGGCTGAAACGTTCTGTTTCACTGACTCTGTACCAAGCGCTTCCAAAGTGAACATCTCCACCAAGAACTCTCATCACCTGAAGAACTAAACTCATAGCCAACAGCAGAGCAAAGAAAACAGAAATCAGCCATCCTGTCTGCGGACAGGAGGGGCGCAAACAACCCATGCATTACCGAAAACTCACGCGCTCCAACTCTACACATCCCAGTGTACTACCAGCAAGATGTCAGTACGTCAGTACTCGACGTCAAGACGTGCGCGTCGAAGAAAAAAGAAGCAACAATCAATATAACATTCAAATGCCTAAATACAATCTATTAAACTCAACCTGCCTTTAATTGCCTTTTCTCCTATTGGGTTCCTCGACGGTTCCTTACTCCTTCAGGCACTCACTCCGAGTAAAATAAAAGATAAAGATGGTCAATGTCTGCTCAGTGATAAGAGATGTTTGAGGGTTGGAACTGAAGAGTGTCATAAGAGATCGCTATACAGATCACTAGTCTCACATTGAAACTAACCCATGCATATAGAACACGTTATTTCAAATAATACTGATTATGAACACCACTTTGGCAGGTGGAGACGGTCAGGTACGGCAACAGAACATTGGGGCTGCGACTGAGTGCTCTGTCTGAATACTTTCCTAAAGGTGAGATGGTTGTGTCCATGGTTGTGTTCATTATTTTATGGGGGCAATCTTGACAATTTAGCAATTCCTGAAACTCAAACAGTTTTCCAAATTATTTCAAAGCTCATCATAAGTCAATATTCGTTCACGAATATATGTAATAATTTCCAGAAATGAAATTATTTATGATTATCATATAAAAAACTAGCAATTAACTCACGATTGTGACTTGATGAAAGTAGAGGCACAAACTGCAGGGAAAATATAGCCGGAAAATGGTACTGAAAAATCTTACAAAACTAATGGTGCGTTGCCGCCTCCTCCAGGGGTCCTCGATGCTGTATGCACTGCCTCTCTCCCCCCTCTCCCCCCCCGCGCCTCCACTCAGCGGCTCAGTGCCCCTGACCTGCGTCCTGCCTCCCGCTACTTCAGTGCAGGTCAGTGGTGATGTAGTGCAGGTCAGTGGTGATGCATTGCAGGTCAATGGTGCTCCAGTGCAGGTCAGTGGTGATGCCCTCATTTAAGGCAGGACCAAGGACTACCATAAACAGGACATGCACGGCCATATAGCTGACTATGCTAGCGGAGGCCAGTTTACTGAGCTGAGTGAGCTAAGTTAGTCATCAACTGCCACAGTGCAAGCTTTGTCGTAGTCTGTCGCTCGGTTTGAATCGGACATTGTTGTTTATTTCGAGGCACATGGCTGCATTTCTAGGTGGATACTGTTTGTTTACAAAGTTTATTGCCAATTATATGTATTAAAAATACCGAACAAGTGTGGGGTTGTGAACTGTCGGGGTAATTACAATAAAAAGAACAGGCGCCGCGTGTTTTGCCTGCCGAAAGAGCAGTCTGAGAGACAGAAATGGCTTGATGTTATTCCACCTCGTGAAAACTTTGTGGTTGATCCAGACAAGTTTTTCATTTGTGAGATACACTGGGGTGCTAACCTACCTTTGATCAAATTGCATGGTGGTTCTATGCGACCTGAAATCCCTCCCAGTATCTTCATTGTGCCTGCTTCATGTCTGCCATCTCCAAAACCAGCACCTCGCCCGGCGAAAGTGGAAGACCAACAACTGAGGTATTTTCTTCAGAAGGATAAGATTACTTCATTTGATGCTCTCAAACCTGAACGTAACCTAGAGAAGCAGTACAAGAACTTGATTATTTCAAGATCGAAAGAAAGCCTTGTGTGTTTGTCCATGACCAACTACTTCAGTGAGTGCAGCCTGTCTGTGATTGTCGAAAACAAGCCCACTTTGTGCTCCCCACTGACGTTCAGTGCGTTCAAGAACGGCATTAGTACCACTGTTTAAGACACTTCATCCTAATAATGGTTTGAGATCGTATACTCAGTTCGACGAAACTGTGCGCTTGGCAATGTACTATGACATCCTGTTTGACAAAACGATCCAAAATGTTGTCACCCTTCAAGATCACACGTCAGCCTGAGTCGACACCGAGAAGGAGAAGAAGTTGGTATTTTTGACGCGTCAGTTGGAACTTTTATCACAGAAGCAGTTTTCCATGAATGATTATTGTTTTGCTCTTCAATCATACCCAAAGTGTAATTATGAACAGCTCAGAGACTTTTTGGTGCTGCCATGCAAACGCAAGCTGCAGTACATCACTTCATCTATTGACAAGGACCAGGTGCTGAGGGAAACATTTGACAAAATCCAGACACTGCGACAGAAGAATATGTTTCTCTTGGTAGATGAAGTACAGATTCGCCCAACTGTTTCATTTTCTGGTGGGTTGCTAAGTGGCATGGCCGAGAACAACCGAGACTGCAAGGCCACTTCTATTCTAATCACTAGGTAATTGCAGTGCCACAGCCAAGTATCCTCTTGACAACGAGCGTGTCTGGTTTCTCCTTTTTGACACAGTACATCTGCTAAACAACTGCATACGCAACAACTGGATCAGTGAGAAGGGCCAGAAGATTAGTTTTGACAATGAAACAACGGCATCATTTGCAGACGTCAAGGAACTGTACGAGTCAAAGAAAGGCAGTATTCTGACGACTACTACACCCACTCAATTTACTGTCAGACCCCTCAAATTTGCTGTCAACCCCTCAGAGAAAGAGTAGCAGAAGAATGCATTCCTTCTTCAGACCTCTGTCAAGAAGGCGCGGTTGGCTGACTAATCGCTGCAGTTTGATAGGTTTTTGCTTCTATGTCTGTTTGTTTATTTACGTGAATGTTTGTATATTTGTTTGTTTGCATTGGGAAAGTTTTAACTATAATTCATTTTGTAAAGTCTAAAACTGCAGCAACACAGGTTTCTATGAAGTGGCCACTAAGCTCAAACAATAATACATGTTAAGTCCGGCTAAAATTGATATTTCAAAGCATTACAATGCTTTAAACGATTTAAAATTCACTGTAAAACCTTATTATCCCTTCTATTGCTTTGAAGAAGTAATTTTTGATTAATTTTTCCGATAGAAAATGTTATGTTACTAAGAATGCAATGGCCTCCGCTAGCATAGTCAGATATATGACCGTGCACGTCCTGTTTAAAGTAGTCCATGGGCAGGACTTATTTGTACATAAATTGAGTGTTGCCTTCACGTTATTTTGTTTTCTTCAGCACACGTCAAATGTGTGAGGCTTGTGTATGTTGTTTTCTACACGTATACCTGTATTTACACGTGTATACCTTTATTTATACGTTCATCTTCCTACCAATACCACGTCGTTGCTGGAATTATTTTAGAAACTTTCAGAGATTCAATATATTGAAAAGTCTTATCAATTCCTCATATTATTCTTTTCAACTATTTTTTCGTATTATTTGCAATTGTTTTTATAATTAAAATGATATATTGGTTTAATTATTTTCCTGCGATATTTGTATGAATTCTTTTTGATAATTTTCTGTTTCTACTTCAGGTTCAGAAGTTACTTATGCAAATTAACGTTAACATGTATAATTTTTTCCTGTTATACCAGGAGCAGAGGCATCGACGTCCATGTCAGTGGTGATGCTGGCACTGAGCTGCATATCCCTCCTCTTCTGAGCGGCCCTCGAGCCACACTGAGCATCTTATTCATTAGTCAGATCATGTCAGCCACATGACAAGCCCTTGTCATACATCACTCTGATCATGTCAGCCACATGACAAGCCCTTGTTATACATCACTCAGATCATGACACGTTTGCCACATGACAATCCCTTGTCATACATCACTCAGATCATGTCAGCCACATGACAAGCCCTTGTTATACATCACTCAGATCATGTCAGCCACATGACAAGCCCTTGTCATACATCACTCAGATCATGACACGTTTACCACATGACAAGCCCTTGTCATACATCACTCAGATCATATCAGCCACATGACAAGCCCTTGTCACCACCCAGGGCACACTGACTGTACAGATCAGTAGCTGGAGCAGCTGCTAAATTTAGTTCCACTCAGTAATATCCGTGTCAATTAATAGGCGTTGGTCCCACACCATAATATTAAAAAAATTAAATAAGCTTGAGATTCAAGTGTGAATAACTTCATACTGTAAGGTCTCTATATTATGAAACATTTATTTCAATGTGAAACTTTCTTTTTATTTATAATTGTGCAACTATAACTATAGGAAATCTTGGACCTATGTCATCAGTCGTAAAATATGAAGGCAATTGCACCTGCAAGTGACCAGCTACAGTGACCAGCTGCAAGTGTCCAGCTGCAAGTGACCAGCTGCAAGTGACCAGCTGCAGTGTCCAGCTGCAAGTGACCAGCTGCAAGTGACCAGCTGCAGTGACCAGCTGCAAGTGACCAGCTACAAGTGACCAGCTGTAAAAGAATAAAATTCAATTGGCTGAGTTCAAAAAAAGAGATTTCTTACTACCTGCTACCAGTTCTACAAGCGAACAGCACCAACCATTAAAAAAAACGTGAACACCTGCTAAGCCTCCAGCTACTTGACATGATGATATTATACATGGTGTCCATAAAGTCTCTTGTAAAAGTCTCTCATAAAGTCTGAACAGCACCTCTTTCACAAACAGGATCCCTGAAACACACAAATGCAAAATGTTCTTAAAAACTTTAATAAACACTGAATACAATCGAACAAACCAGAATAAAATATCTTATCAATTGCATTGTAATAATTTTTTGAATTATAAAGAGATTTTATGGAGACCCTGTATATCAAGAATTTACGAGTTGATTTGTTGGTTCAGTCGAGCGAACAGATCTTGTGTTAGGTATTTTTTTAATGTCCTCGATGTGAAGGACATCTGATTATAATAAAACTATTATGAAACTCGTATTCTTACTCGCACTTGTATTCGTTTTGATTATAATTAAACTGAGTGTGAAAATCACTTTTTTGAACTGCAGTGGGGCGCTTTCATATGTACTCATAAGAGCTACCGGACACAAAACACAAGTTCATTGACAGACACGAACACAAAAACACACACTCACACACATGGAAATACACACCTGCATACACTACCACATGTACTACCACGTGTGGATCACACATGTACTCCCACATGTTCATGCACACAGTGAACATCTGAACTCTTCTGTGAGATTAAGAGTCGACTTGAAACTAAATTTTTACGCTAGTCTTAACAAATTTGTTGGTTGATTTGGATAATATTATGCATGCAAAGGTTTGTTTTGTATACAATGTTTCTTTTATTCAAGGAACGATCATGAACATGAGCTGTAGTGAACATATGTCTATATTATTTTGCATAGTGAACATAAGTTTCTGATGTAGAATTTCTCATTAGTGTACTTGTCATACAATATTTGTCTGTTATATCATACGTACGAACGTACGATGCGTACTGCATAATGTATACAATGTATTTTAACTTAAGGTGTTTATAAGAGATGTTTAAGCTGAAATATATCAATGGAAATATCGTTACATGTACAAATAAAACCCCTGTGTCGCTTAACAATCGCAACTCAGCATGTAGGATATACATACATAGTGCTGCATCCATCTCCGCAGCAGTAGGTTAAGATACTCATAATTGTTAGTAGTATACATATTATCTGTTGCCATGTAGTTACCATACAAGACAAGTTCCGATAACTTCGCTACTTGTATTTCTAAAATAAAATCATTTTTCCCTTCACTGGTTTATTCTGTCCAAATAGACTGCTTTGTTTTCCACGTGTTTGGGAGAAGCAGGCCGAAGTCAAAAGAACAGGAAGAAACTTTATAATGAAGAGTTAAAGGATTGTCGTAGCCCTACATTACAGCACATGTTATCAAATACAAAGCACATTACTCTAAAATAGTGTATTCATTCTTGCATTCCTTTAGTTCAATCTAATAAATCTTTTTGATGCTTCTGTCCAGTTTGCTCTGATGGGTAACTGAAGACAGCAGAGATTGTAAATGTTTATCAAAATTAACATCAACAGTGATGATGTCATCAACATTACTGGCAGCAGTGATGAGGTCATCAACATTACTGGCAGTAGTGATGAGGTCATCAACATTACTGGCAGTAGTGATGAGGTCATCAACATTACTGGCAGCAGTGATGAGGTCATCAACATTACTGGCAGCAGTGATGATGTCATCAACATTACTGGCAGCAGTGATGATGTCATCAACATTACTGGCAGCAGTAATAACTCAGGTTATTACTACAGTAGTTTATACATTGTTTATTATTTTAATCGAACATTTGCTTATTATTATGCGAACTATGTTCATTATTATTACTAATCTTATTGTTATGCTCACTATGTGCATTATTTTTATTAATACTTATTATTATGCGCACTTTGTTCATTGCTCCGCCTAGGGTAGGTTTGCTAGTACATGAATAGTATCAAGTCCGTGGGATTCCTATGGAGTTTCACGAATTAAATCCCCTGAATAAATGGAAATAAAATAAAAATGGCAGTAATTATTATCCTTTGAGAAATAAAGCACCAGAATAAAAAATTGGGTAATTTCTTCTAGCCGAGCTACAAGTAAAATTTGATATGAAAAACAAGTGTGTAACAATGCTATAGAAATAAATGAACATTTAAGCCATAACATGAATTGCATATGTTATATGTGTTGTGTGTATTGAATGTGTTCTGTGTGTTGTATGTGTTGTGTATGTGGTATATGTTGTATATGTTGTATGAGTTGTACGTGTTGTATCTGTTGTATTTTATCTGTTTGTTCATTTTTAGCAAACTAAGAAAAATAGTTACTTTGATGTTAACTATCATCCTTTTTTTCCGGTCAGCTGTTATAATTTTGATGATAAGCAGGAATTCAAGCTGGAAATATGGAGAAGAATTGGACATTTGCTGGAAGTAAACAGAATTAATTCCATTTTAGGTTCAATGTAAACAAAAAAGCGGCGATGTCACTGAAGTGGAAACAAGACTGAGCGTTGTATGCATGTTGAAGGCGGTAGACTGATGGGAAAATAAGCACAAACATTACGTCAGTAGTGAAGACAGTGTCATGTGTGTGATTATGTTAATAGGTGATCAAAAGAACTTTGTATTAGTTCTCATAATGAGCTAGACTGCTGATGACTTCTTTTTTCAACTTCCGAACTGTTTGCTGGAAATATAGTGGGGCAGCGTCAGTTCTTGACGTCTAATTAATTACCTAGTAACATAATAAAGACTAGTTGCTATCGTCTAATTAATCACCTAGTAACGTGATAAAGACTAGTTCCTATCGTCTAATTAATTACCTAGTAGCATAACAAAAACTAGTTGCTATCGTCTAATTAATCACCTAGTAACATAACAAAGACTTAGTTGCCATCGTCCTATTAATTACTTAGTAACATAAAGACTAGTTGCCATCATCCAATTAATTACCTAGTAACATAACAAAGACTAGTTGCCATCGTCCAATTAATTTCATAGTAACATAATTAAGACTAGTTGCCATCGTCCAATTAATTACCTAGTAACATAATTAAGATTAGTTGCCATCGTCCAATTAATTACCTAGTAACATAATTAAGACTAGTTGCCATCGTCCAATTAATTACTTAGTAACATAAAGACTAGTTGCCATCATCCAATTAATTACCTAGTAACATAACAAAGACTAGTTGCCATCGTCCAATTAATTTCATAGTAACATAATTAAGACTAGTTGCCATCGTCCAATTAATTACCTAGTAACATAATAAAGACTAGTTGCCATCGTCCAATTAATTACCTAGTAACATAATTAAGACTAGTTGCCATCGTCCAATTAACTACCTAGTAACATAATAAAGACTAGTTGCCATCGTCCAATTAATTACCTAGTAACATAATATAGACTAGTTGCCATCGTCCAATTATTCCCGTTTGCCATCCTCTGAGGTGAGCGAGTGAAGGCGCGGTGGATAAGCGGATCATGGCTGTAGTGATTGTTTATTGCAGTGATTGTGGACTGGGAGATTGTTTATTCGAGTGATTGTGGACTGGGAGATTGTTTATTGGAGTGATTGTGGACTGGGAGATTGTTTATTGCAGTGATTGTGAACTGGGAAATTGTTTGTTGGAGTGATTGTGGACTGGGAGATTGTTTATTGGAGTGGTTGTGAGTATGGACTGGGAAGTTATTTGTTTATGAAATTATTCAAGCAGAAGACTGTTTTTTTTAACATTAAAACTATGTTCATGTGAACAGTGGAACGTTGTTCATGTGGCACTGGAAAATTGTTCACAAGATTGCACGTTTACTCACATTATTTCAGGACAAAATTTGCATTGGAAGTGAAAACTCGTTCTTATGTGTCCTTAAAGTACGTTATTAAACTCAGCAGGTATTTCCCATATCAGTTTTTGCAAGGTACCAGTTTTTAGAATACGACATCGTTGTGCCCAAGCAGGTTCTTTGGTTCACGAGCTTCTGTGGGTACTGCACTCGGCTACATTATTGTGAAAAACGATGTATCAAAATTACTTTAGGATTAAACACTTTATTTAAGGGGCATATTAAATAGTGTGCTATAAAAATAATTTAGCTAAGTATTCTAAAAAAACACTTTTTATGGTTATATTTCAATAGAAAAACATTTATCAATTCATTTGAGACATTATTTGATCGATTGTTTTTAGTCAAAAATTACTTTCAGTTTTAGCAGAAATGCGCTAATATTGTCTGCATAAAATACTCTGCCTGAGAGACATGGTATGTACCAAATATTATCTGTATTATTAACAAAATATTATTGGGATTGAATATTTTCTAAACCTAATATCATCCAAATTGCTTACACAAACATTATCTGTGACGATTATTTCCAGCATCAAATATTCCCTAATGTAATATTACAATTGGAAAAATTAGTGGACAGTACTACATAAGAAATAAAATGTATTTGCAATGTAAATTGTATGAAGACAATTTCTTAGTGATTATCAGCACTTAGAATATCAGGGTAATATAAATGAAAATATTGTGTAACTTCCTTAAATTCTTTAACACGTTACAACTGCAATGAAATTAGATTTGCTAAAAAAGCTCTCACGTAAGAAGCTTGATTGTGCCAACATTCATTGATTGAACATTAATTCATTAAAACGAGTTAGGAAATGACTAAAACTTTTCAGGAATTTTATTTATACAAACCTTGGGCTTTAAAGGATATCTTATACTGAAGATAACGAGTAGCTCATTGATGTTTAAATATTTTTAGAACTGTAGTAATTTCTTTGGTTCAAGAATGAGAAAATGCAATGGGATGAATTTAAAAAAATAATTTAGTACATTTATTTTCTCTCAATTAATATATGATTAAACTGCATACATGAGAGAATAATTTTTAAATTCACGTTTTAATTTACGATGCTTATTCCTAATATTGATCTTTGAATTAAATGACTGCATATTTCCACGTGGTATCGTCAAAATATACTGAAAATTTTGTACAGTAACCGAATAATTTTATGAACATTCTCATATATGCATGAGTTAGTATTATAGGTTTGCATTCTCTATAGTTAATATTATAAGTTTGTATACTCTACAGTTAGTATTATAAGTTTGCAGAATCTATTCACACAATACAATAACAGAAGGTGTTAATTAATCACTGAATTTTACCATTCAACTCTATTTTATCTCTGAAAATACAAAATATTTATTTATGGAGTATTTCATGGCAGAAATAATATTTGTTACCTGAGATATAATGAAGGAACAGCAGAGTTGTTTTTGAAGTACTAAATTTTTGCATGTGAACTCTACGGACAACACTAGCAATATCTAAGTAATTTTCCATGGTAAAAACTATTGAGAGAGAAACCGATACCTAAATTATACGAGTTAATATTCTACAGGCAATATTACCAATACGTAAGTAACTTTCCTTGATAAAAACTGTTCAGAGATAAACTGATACCTATATTCTTCGAGCAAAAAGTCTACGGACAATGCTACCAGTATTTAAGTATCTTTTGTGCTCTGGAATAGAAGAATCTTAATTAATGAGAATAGAAGAATCAGAGATATGGTCATATGCATAGAAGTCTCAGAAGAGCTGAGATGTTTATTCTTTTGATGGCTTAAAACTATGTTATGTAATAGACAAATCAGGTATAGTGCTCGCCAAACAAAAATGATTCAAAATTTAAACCGATGAGCATAGTTAAGATACAGATTGCTAAACATGGAAGCACTTTTGTTCATTCTCGCCTTAAGTTATTCATACGATTTTTGTATTTTGATTTACTTCTCTTGAATTATTATAGAACTGAATTTAATAAAAAATAAAATAAATGCGACGAATTTTCTTCATACAAAAATAATATGAACTAAAATAGAGCATGAATTTCATCATAAATTTTTTTTTTCAGCTGCTGTAGAAACTTCATTTAGTATTGAACTCCAACTCTACTCTGACAAAAAAATTCAGTTATGAATTCTTGTGGGAATTTTGGTCGTGACAATTGACGAGCTTGTAATATTGGAATTAATAATGAGGTGGGCACTAAACTTCAGATTCTAATCCCAACTTAGACCTCAGTTATTCAATAAAAATAAGTTCCACTTTGTTAGCGAGTGACAATATATGCAAAACCTATATGAGTCAAACGTATTATTAAACGATATATAAAATTTATAGGAGATTTAGATGAACACTACGAAATGAAAGTAACATATAGGGAAGAAAATATGAAAGCAACAGCAAAGTTTGAACTAACAAATTTGGAAGGCACACAAAAAACACATGTAATACAAGCACAAGATAAAACATAGCTTAGGAAAGCAAAAGAATTTAAGAGACGGAACACGGAGAGGCAAATGCATGGCAAGAATGGGAATGGGAACACGGAAAGCAGATGCATGGCAGGAATGGGAATGGGAAAACGGAGAGGCAGATGCATGGCAAGAATGGGAATGGGAACACGGAAAGCAGATGCATGGCAAGAATGGGAATGGGAACACGGAAAAGCAGATGCATGGCAAGAATGGGAATGGGAACACGGAAAGCAGATGCATGGTAGGAATGGGAATGGGAACATGGAGAGGCAGATGCATGGCAGGAATGGGAATGGCAAAACGGAAAAGCAGATGCATGGCAGGAATGGGAATGGGAAAACGGAGAGGCAGATGCATGGCAAGAATGGGAATGGGAACACGGAAAAGCAGATGCATGGCAGGAATGGGAATGGGAACACGGAGAGGCAGATGCATGGCAAGAATAGGAATGGGAAAACGGAGAGGCAGATGCATGGTAGGAATGGGAATGGGGGAGTCGGGCAGCCCACGAAAGGGTTCCTAATCCTGGGAATCACTATAGGCTTACGAGAGAGCTGGGAACGAGCGTTGCTAGTCGTAAACAGGAGCCTTGGAGAGCAGTTGGACAACTGACAACTAACTGCAGCAGAACTGTACGCAAGCGAGGGAATAACTTGCTATCTCTGCATTTATGCAGTGTTGGTAAGAAATAACTGATGGACAACTTTTAGTGGAAAATAATAATAAACTAAAATATTCAGTAAGAAAAATACGGCAACCTCAAGATAAACACTGGGTCAAAATGAGTAGGAACTTTCGAATGCATAATTATTGTAGTTTTCTTACTGTCTTGTAAGATAAGTAAATTATTAATGAATTTAAACAGAACCGTGAAGAATATTACGAAACAGTGAGGTTCAGGGCACACACATTTAATTGTTAGCAACTAAACACTGCAGGTTTTTTTAAATGGTCAGAATGAAACATGTTCTTTTCAAGCAGTTGAGATGCCTGAAAATGTTCTACTAGTAGCTTGTAGACAAATGCATGTCAAGTGTTTATTTTCATTAGTAGTATGGATTTTTTCTCGTTGCAGTCATGCGTCATTAAATGTTAGACCCTAACCCTGCTCTGAAATTAAATGTTAGACCCCGACCCTGCTCTGAAATTAAATGTTAGACCCCGACCCTGCTCTGAAATTAAATGTTAGACCCCGACGCTGCTCTGAAATTAAATGTTAGACCCCGACCTTACTCTGAAATTTTGAGCTCAGGTGTAAAATATTCCATTGTTATAGTGAATATCACTGATATAATTATGATGATTACTTTTTATTATTTCAAGATTTATTTAATTATATTATGGCTTCCTAGTATTAGGCTGATATCAGGGCAGCATTTAAAATCTAAGGATGATCTACCGTGAATTAGGTTGTCTGATGCCAAATTTTTTATTCCACAAACTAAAAATTTGAATTTAAAATGTACAGCAGCCCTTAATAAAAGACAAGGTTTTATCAAGTTGACTTTTTAGATACCTATCCAAGTTAAAACGTTAATTTTTACTAAGTAATATTATAGTATATCGGGCAAAGTTAGATTAAAAATAATTCAAGGTCTTTACTCCAATGTGAATATAGTTGGAGATGTTAGAAGTATTATTTATTTCGTACTCAAGTTTGAAAATATATAATTAAACCCATATGAATCAAAGAAAACTCTACGGATATTGCCACCAATATTTAAGTATCTTTTACCAATGGAAACTAAATTGAGAGTGCCGCCACTATACACTATGACTGGGCTGATAATTATAAAAAAATACAAATTAAAATGGCAGACAGAACCCAAGGGGCACAAAACATTCCATTTTGTGTAAATTAAACCGTATTCTACCGAATATCGCTATCATACAATATTCTATTGCAGCATTCATCACCCTTACTTATTATTGCATTCGTTAGTATTGATCATAGACTACAATAACCTACATCACAGCAAGACACAACACCGCTCCCTTGTTTGTCTCCATTAGAGTCCTTTGAAGCAACCACTATGACCCGCAATGTACAGGGCTGACAACATCAAGGCATTTGCCTAAAAAATTTCTCCACAAGTTGTAGTGTAATGGCCAGTAACAGGCGGCCGGTGTCACGCAGTCCCCTGCCATGTTTGTTGAGTAGCTGTACAGTCTTCCGAATAAGTTCGGAGCGACAAAATTCATAGGAAGCTGTATATCTTTCAACCAGCAGGACTTTTTTCCAACTTTTGAAATCGAAAAGTAAGTTTCATGTTCTGTGGCTCCTATGCATTTATGAAGAAATCATAAAAAGTGAAATATGATTTGTTTGGTTTCTGAATGTTGTGCATATATATTTAGTGTTAATTGTTTTAATATTTTTCTGAGGGTATGTATTTTTAATTCAACTTTGTGCATTCATTAGCTTCAGACAGGGCTTATATAAAATGAACAGACATCAGACTAACTAGTGTAAGAAACCTCTAATTGATTCATCAAGTTCTGAAAATGTTATTTAACTACTAATTATTACCGAAAAGTAACTAAAGTATTTATGAGTGATCAAAGCTAGAGTATTTATGAGTGATCAAAGCTAGAGTATTTATGATTGATCACAGTTACAGTATCTGTGAGTGATCAGAGTTACGGTATCTATGACTGAACAGCGTTACAGTATCTATGAGTGATCACAGTCTCATGGGTATCTGCCATGGAGTTCATTTAAATCTTCATAGCAACTTGTGATATCCTGAAGACTATGCCTTAAAAATTCATGGAATGCTTTGCGTTTCAGTCAAATGTTTTCAGTTCCATCGTAATCAATGCTTAATTTATACTAAATATATACAGCTTTTCTTGTTTTTCAGACGTTCATACAACAAATACTGTGATAAATACTCTTTGGGTATTAGTGTTGGACCCAATCTCAGTGTACTCCTCAGAATACTCGTAGTGAGAAACTATTACACTATTAACAAGCCAGTCAACTTTTTGGCAAGCTAAAGTTGCAAAATAATACTACGTAACTGAAAGTATTTCTTCACTTTAACACCACTGTTATTCAAGTGACAGGAGAAATTATTTTCAGAAATTTGATATCGAAATATTGTCACTTTCTGAGTGGGAACTTTTCAATGTGGGCTCAGAATGATTTAAACTTCTGTTATTTAGTTACTTTAAAAATAATAGCGAATTGGTTTAGTCGGCGTCTCTGTACCGTCGTGTTTTGAAATTTTTTATTATATTTTCATATAATTGGACAACGATTTGTACATATTTCAAAAGAAACAGAAATGATGAAAAATGTTAAAAACATACACATTTAGAAGCATCCTCTTAATTAATGGGTGCAAATGAGTCATTATAAAAATTTCTGATCTGCAAATAAAGTTAATGTGAAGTTATCTCCGATGTGTTTAATGTTGTGCTGTTGTTGAATTTTTGGTGAATGTTGTGCCTCCATGTTAGTGAAAAATATTAATGCAAAACATTAATAATGTAGTTATTTTTGAAGAACTTGTTATTGTGAGAATGCTGCTCGACTGATATATCTATAAGCGCGTTGCTACTGAGAATAAATTTGGAAGGAGATCATTTTCAATTTTAGAAAAGAAATTTTCAGTAAAGTGTGATGAGAAGTAAAACAGCAGCTCTGACAAAATATTAGAAATGACCTCCATGTGACTACATCTCCCTGGACACTCCACTGGTTCCTTCAGCAGCACAAAACCAGAATGTCCAGAAATGTTCCAATAATTGCAACTGATGTCAATGTGAGACTTAGAGAAATTACGTCATCTGCGTTGTGCTAGAATAGAATAGAATGAGGCTATAGGAACGAACCTTCTGGCCCATTCTTGGGTCGGATAATTACTTTGATAATTATTCGGTTGTTTACCCAAGTCCCATGCCGTATTTCTAGCCGCGTCAACCATGTCGGCAGCTAGACCGACAATAACTTCAAATATTGATGGAAAATGCATAGACTGGAAATTGTGGTTGCTATTAGAGTGAGAATAACGTTGCTTTAGCTATGTACAAATTTCCTACGTGATCATTCTTTGGCGCCTCATCAACATAAGAATAAAGAAAATCTGATTTTTGTGCTTGTTTGTATAATATTTTCATATCAAATTTCTAAAAACATTTAAAAGAGGCATCTGGTTAAAGTAATTGTGTTCTAAGGATTTGCTATGCTCAATCCATCAGATTCGAAAAAGCAATGAAAAAAGTTTAATTTTTTAATATACCATGTTTAAAAAAAGTATATTCGAAACAAACTTGAAATTTCACTATCCCATAAGTTGACATTAATCACAGACCAATTTTCTACATAGTTATTAGTATTAGATACTGATTCCTTATTAATCGCAAAATAGTGAGTCAGGGCTAGAATTATTGCATTCTTTTGTACGTAAAGCTCTAACTTTTGTTTTTATTTGTGAGCAATTTGTGCCACTCGTAAACTAATTCATGTACTGGCACTCAAATTTTCCCCCATTTTTTCAATATTTGAACTAGTATTTCTGTCGAGCTGAGCAGCAGCGGCGCTTAAGAATGAGAAAAATTAGAGCATTGTGAAGCTATCTATTTTTTCAGTTTAGTTTGCAAGAAATGGAAAACACAGGACTGTAATTCATGTTGCTGATTATTATTACACAGAACACTTTTTGTTCATTTTTATTATTTTCATCCATGGATTATAATTATATTACTCGTATCATTTTCATAGAGTTGAAATGCACATCAACATTTTCAAGACACGTAAAAAAATGAAGTTGTCAGAGTCCAGCAGTAATCACTGACCTGTAAATTGTTTCCGTATATACCACGAAAAATGTAATGCATACTAGCACTTGATGCATACGTAGGTCACTTTAACTTCATCTTATTATGATATCATATACTTATACACAAGCTTGACCTGCACATATATAAACGATCCTGATAAAATAATGAAAAATTACCCTTATATAAATGTATATACGACTTATATATATATATATATATATATATATATATATATATATATATATATATATATATATATATATATATATGACTTATATCACCAGCTTGGTCGACTGGTGAGCGAATCTGCTTGCGAGCGGAAAGACCCGGGTTCGAATCCCGCTGCTGACACGGTTGACGCGGCTAGAAATACGGCATGGGACTTGGGTAAACAACCGAAGAATTATCGAAGTAATTATCCGACCCAAGAATGGGCCAGAAGGTTCGTTCCTATAGCCTTATTCTACTCTACTCTACTCTTATATAAAAGAAGAGTTAGCTCACAGGAGCAAGCTTTAGCGTCAAACCAAACTTGTGCTCTCGACTGTACATCTTTTGTTCCTCACTGGCATGACAAACAGCGTCTCTGGCCTAGCATGCGATGCCAATTTATTTAAACTTCTTCATTTCCTTTTTTTGAAAAACTTTCGGATGGAGGAATTGAAGAAGAGCCTCGCGTGTAGCTATATGCACACTTGGCCCTTCAGGTATTAGAAAATTCCACGAAACTTAGAAAAAGTTCGATGGAAAGACTCGTATTGAAGATGTGTTTTGAAACATAATGAGTCAGCTGTAGGGAACTGCTACTTTGATGTCACGGTATTTGACACTTGTGTGGTAAAATTCATGATACTTCTAAGATGTTACTATAACTGTACATAAATGTTAATTTACTTGTTTGATAAAAACATATGCTAGTAATTATTATATACTAGTAATTAGTATTTACTATTAGTTAAAATTTACTTCTACTAGTAAATGTTCCTAAAGCATGCTCTGTTCTTGGTGAAAATTGAACAATGAATAAGGTAACAGTTCATTTGATTGCATCAATCTATTAATTCATTATGGGATCTAATTTATTAATACAAATAACTTAGCAAACTATCATCATTCCGTCTTATAGCATCTTCTACAACGTTGCAAACATTAACATCTTTACGACGCATACACAGAGAGAGAGAAAGTTGTCATAACTCTACGGATTTTACTCCCAATATTTAAGTATCTTTTGAACTTTATACAGTATTGGTGTGCCTGCAGAATTGGGAAAAGTATAAATCTGATGAGAATAAGCAACAAAAGTTAGTATGGTATTTCCAGCGACTAGAAAGTTAGACAGACCTTCTGTAAATAATCTGCAGTATATTTATACTGCAGATTTTTATGTACCGAACATCACAAATTGAACCTGTTAGATATACATATGTAAGTTCAGAATTATAGCTTTAAATTCTACAGCTATGAATATTTCCTTCTCTGTGTTATAAACTCCAGTGTAATAAATAATTGTAGGATATTAAAGCGTCACTAGACTGAGGGCACAGCAGTCATCTCCTGCTCATGTTGACCTCAGCATCAAGATATACAGAAAATTGTACAAGTTGTGCCTTCATCCACATGCATCTCTAAAAAAGTTGGATGCATCAAGAGAAGAGCTTGCTAAGAACAGTTGAAAAAGTTCTCACATCTACAGTACTAGTGCTGATCTGATTTGAAACATTGTTAGCAGTATTTTATAGACGTGAATTAACGTCCATCAATTTAAAAAGTAAATTTAGTGCTGTTGATGATTCTGTTTCATAACATCAATTTTTTGTAAAGGGTTATCTTTAAAAAATAAAATTATGTAACACACATTAAAATGTTTCAGAAAATTCCGAAAAATCTTAGTGAGGCCATTTACATGCTCTTAATAATTGGCTAATTGAAACAGAGACAAACACATATATTGGATTCTACTGACAACAGTATCATTGACAGTGTAAATTTTAACCACCTGCTGAGCGTAGGCTGGCACAGACAGATCAGTTTAGAATAAATATCTTGGTGTCACCTGTGACAGCCACCGTGGTCGAGTTGCAGCCACCGTGGTCGAGTTGCAGCCACGGTGGTCGAGTGGTCTGCAGCCTGTGTTAGGTATCAGGTCTCTCCTTCGGGCAGAAAGACTGTGGGTTCGAAACCCGACAGTGAATACGAGCTATTTCTCGTTTCGCGCCGTGAGCTCGCACTTATCGGTAAGCCCTCAACTCATCGCCCATGGACACATCCCAGGATCGTCGCATGGAGCTCACCATCATCCTTACTCTAAGAATGTTAACCTTAAGAATTTGAAAAACCAATGTACTAACATCTATGTACTGTGTTCTTGATTGGAAATAAAGTTGTTTGTTTTTGTTATTGACATCTTTTGAACATGAAGCTTTCACTAAATTCTGAATTAAACATTTCAAGGGTTAAAATAAAGGCATAAACGTTAAAATAAAAGTGAAAACAAAACTTCAAGAAGTTATTAAGAGCCAAGTTAAAAAAATAATGGAATGAATGTTCAAGTAAAGTTTATGAAATGTTCTAATAATATGGCATAATAATAAAATATTTTTAGAATTTAACAGAAATAAAAATAATATTGTTGTGAATGTTGGCCTCACTCTTTCTTTGGAATAAAAAGGTTATCAGTTGGGAATCTATGATGAAAAACTGTCTTATTTCGAAATAAGAAGATGAGTGCTAAAGAATTCATTATATATTTATTTATCAGTAAAGCATCTTCACTGACACCTCAACTGATGATTAAACGCTCCATTACTAATTTCAGTTCAGCGGCACCAAATTGTTCAAAAAAATTGAGACAATCAGTCAAAATTTTTCCATTATTTTGTAAGTTTAAGGGAATTCAATATTGTTAACTTTAACACTAAATAAGCGACATATGTAACGATTTACAATGTATTTTAATTTTTTTTTCTAATGGTGTAGAAATACTACAAAATTAAGTTCATGTTTATCGTGTGGTGCGAACATCAATTTTGCATTTGAATATTCAAAATGTTTGAATTTCGTTCAGGGAATTTACATTCTAAATGAAAAAGACTTACGTAGTATTTAGTTAACTGTTGTTGCATAACTTTAACAGAACATGAATAACAAGCAACTGATGCAATAAGAAAGAAATTATTTTGAAGTTTTCTCTTAATAACGGATAGGCTAGAGGGACATATTTTTTATATGTTGTCACCTGTAATGAAACCATTGGAATGGCCTGTAAATCTACCTCCATCTGGAGGGTTTTGGAATTGTTTATTTTCTTTTAATATGTTTAATTTATTTTATATTTATATTTCACCTCCTAGGAAAACTTTAGCCCCTCATCAAAACATGTTGAGGATGTACAGAGGTACAAAGATAAATTTCGACTACTGTACTCTAAAAAAAAGGTTATTTATCCGTCTGCAGGGCATTTATTTAGTAGCTTCCAGTCCAGAGCTTTCAGTTTTGCCTTCAGAAAATACCATCCATATATTACTAAGATAAGAAACAAGTTCGAGTTGCCTTTTCTCTAAGCATGTCTTCTGAAAACTCATGATATATTTCAGGAGTCATTGCACTTATTCTATTACGGAGAAACCTTTTCTCACAACTACTTGTTTTTCTAGTGTGTTTTGTTTGCACAAAAGCGCAGTGTAACTTGACTTGCGCTCTACTTAAGAGCCTCAAGCAAACCACAGACTGAAGCAATTGCATAGATAGTTTACTCGTGTCATGACTATTCTACTAGCTTCATTTTAGTGACCAAACGAAGTTTCGTCATCTCCCTTGCACCAGCCAAGTTGTTCTCAGTTACCCTCACCGTGAACTGAGGGCCAGCAGTGTCTCACCGTGAACTGAGGGTCAGCAGTGTCTCACCGTGAACTGAGGGTCAGCAGTGTCTCACCGTGAACTGAGGGTCAGCAGTGTGTCACCGTGAACTGAGGGCCAGCAGTGTCTCACCGTGAACTGAGGGTCAGCAGTGTCTCACCGTGAACTGAGGGTCAGCAGTGTCTCACCGTGAACTGAGGGTCAGCAGTGTCTCACCGTGAACTGAGGGTCAGCAGTGCGGCCACAGAGGGAAGGTAAGAGTTGGCTTTTATTATTCACGTTATTAAGGCAAGTGAAACTGCAGTGCTCATGTTGACTTCCCCAGCTACTCTCCATTTGTACTTTGCCATCAGTTCTGCTGTTGCAGCAGACGTCTACCGAACAACAGCATTTGCCTGTTTCATGTTATTCCAAAAGAGCTTAATTGACTTTCTCATGCTGACGTTATACTTGTTTTATCTACAGAAATATTTCAATATTTTGCTCGATTATTTACTGTTTTTTGTTCATCTGCTTCTATTATTCGCTAACTTAATTCATAACATACGTGTCATATTATTTTCACAATGTTCCTAACCTAACTTAACAACCACACATTTTCCAACGAACATTTTACTTCAAAAACTATCTTTAAAAAAAACATTGACACTACTTTCTTTAAATTTTAAAAACGAGAACCTTTATCTGCCGCCAAATTTTTGCGTGAGACACCGCGTTTCCTCAACTTTATTTTCATCCCTCAAATGTTCACCTAAACATCAGTGTCATATTATTCCTGGTGTTAAACTCATGAAAATTTTCCTCTAAATTCCCTAGATCTGCCGAGGAGCCTGCGTTGTACCACAGCTAAAGAGTCAACAGCGGCGTGAGCATCGTAGATGATGTGTCTTTTACGACTACTGAGAGCCTGTCATAAACTACAGTCACGTTCATCAGAGTCGTGACTGGATTGTGTTTGAATGATGACTCTTAATGAAACATATTTTGTCAAAATAACAATGAGAAAAACAGTTCTGATTTTCCGTGATCTTTCTTTTTTAAACTGCAACCTGGAAATCAGTGTCATCATTATTGTGTACGTTACACAACGGCAGCACAGTACACAGTAGCAGCACAGTACACAGTGCCAGCACAGTACACAGTGGCAGCACAGTACACAGTGGCAGCACAGTACACAGTGCCAGCACAGTACACAGTGGCAGCACAGTACGCAGTGGCAGCACAGTACACAGTGGCAGCACAGTACACAGTGGCAGCACAGTACACAGTGGCAGCACAGTACACAGTGGCAGCACAGTACACAGTGGCAGCACAGTACACAGTGGCAGCAGACTACACAGTGGCAGCACAGTACACAGTGGCAGCACAGTACACAGTAGCAGCGCAGTAATCAATTGAAGTACAGTAAAAATAGCCTGATTTTCTAATTTTCCTAAAATATGAAACATGAGCACAATTCCTCAAACATGAGAGCTCGTTTAATTGTGAACGCATCAACGGTAAGCTGACATCAAAATTTTGCGATACTCTGAGTCAGTGAATAAAAATCTAGAAAATATCGAGATATCTTTATGTCTTACATGAGAACTGCGTGAAAAGTAAATGTTTTCAATGATACTCAAATTGCAAAAGAGTTTTTGATGTTTAGTGATGTAATTAAATGTGAAAATAGTTTGTAATTTGTAAAGATGTGGAGTTAATATCATCAATATTATTAATCGTTCAATTTGTAGGAAAAATGTTATATCTTAAAAACATTTCAAAAATTTGGCTTTTTCGGTTGTGTACCAGTGAACAGTAACTTAATATTAAACTTTCATGAAGGATTTATGGAAACACATGTGTAAAAGACGTAGTAGGGTAAACCTAACGGTTACTCGATATATTAAAAATTGTGAGCTTAGCCTCTATTGATTTTATATTCATTGTAATGTACTTAAACCTTAAAACATATAATTTGTAAAGAAATTTTTAATAACAGGTATAAATGTACGCGAGAAATTATTCGCGTAGTAATTTTCACTACGGAAAACAGGAATGTTATAATTAGCCTGAGCTCAAATCCAAATAAATGAATGGATTGCATTGAAGAACATTTTAAAGAGAAGCATGACGCCATGTTCCAACACTCAGCAAGTGTCCTTTGAACTGCTGGCACCACAAACACTTACTGAACACTTACTGAACACTTGCTGCATACTGAGTGGCAGGCTGGACACTCACAGCAGGCTGAGTGGTAAACAGCTTTTGATTGGTGGTGCAGGGGGCTCTTGGAGGTTGATGGAGCCGAGGTCTTTGAGGTATCAGAACGGTTCATGAAAATTTTTTTGGGGGAGGGGGAAGACCAAGTGAAAAGGACTAAAAGAATCCCACTATTCCACCATATAATAACTAGACAGTTCCCGTAGATATTCCACGATTTAGATTTAACTAATTTGAAATCATTATAAAGATGAATGGTTTAAAGATTTACAACGAAATATTGTGTTTGAAATGAATACTTTGTATTCATGCTACATAATTTCATTTAGAACAACATTATGGCATCTTATCTACCGATAACATGGCTCAGATAGTACCCGTTGATATTCTTTGGTGTAAAAGTGATAAACTTAGGGATCTATGAAATAAAGTTTATTTTTCAGTTTTATTCGTGAATATTCTTCATAAATATTTACAGATGTTCCATTCTGTATCTTATCTACCGAAAAAATGGCCATATAAGAAATAAAAGCTAATAACAGAAAAAATTGAGTATTTTTGAGTGATCCGGTACCTTTGGTATCCACAATACAAAGCTTGTAATACATGCATACACGTTCTGATTTCAGTTCAATAATTTTTCTTCCGTAATAGATAGGAAGTAATGGGACGGACACACACAGATACAGAGAGAGAGAGAGAAAGAGAGAGAGGGAGGTAGAAATACATTGTCTATTATATACTAGTGTACCCAGCCGTCAACAATGACGGCAGAGATTTTGTGATAATACCCGTGCCATCAAAAATGATGGCAAATACTGTTGGAAAGATATTAAATAATATTATATATAAGAACGCAATGCAATATATTTAGTTATATATATATTTTCAAAGGACAAACGTTTTAATTGATTATTTCTTTAACGACAATAGTCCTAGTGAAAACTAAGACACTTAGTTTTCTACTGTTGCAATTGACTGCAATTCGAGTCATATTAGGGTACAATGTACACGAATCATAGGGCAATACCCCGCCGAACTCGGTATCCACGATACGGACTCCAGTATATAAGGCCCTAGCTCTCTCTAATTTTTTTGAAAGTAACACAAAACATATAAATAAATAAAGAAATATATAAATAAATAAATGTGTAAACCCACGACGGTCATTCCTAGGATTAGATTAGATGCAGATACACAGTTTGTCGCTTACTTGCTTGCTTGCTCGGTCCGACTCTCTGTGACACTCTTGAGGATTTAGATAGGAGGAAATTCGGTAGGGTATACATGTATTGTAAGCATTGTATTGTGGATACCAAAGGCACATCCTTCAATGTGGAAACTCCTTCGTAAAGCCCCCGTCCACTGGCAAATCAAACGAAAAAGTTCAGTAAAAACACGTGAATTTTCTCACATATAGCTTTACTAGTTAAAAATAACAGGAAAGTTTATTGGATGGAGTGAAGAAAAATACGGGAATTATAATGGGAAAAAATTCTGAAAATGTGAAACATTAAACTGTGAGGTTCAAAATTGTTTGTATATGTGTGCCTGCACGACTGTGTAGAATAAACAGAATTTCACCAGGTCTACAAACTATGACAGTCTCAACTACAACTATTATGCCCCTACAAACTCTTCCATCTCTTTTATCTTCCCTGCAACGAAACTCCCTTCCCCCACTAAGCCTCCCGTCCCCCTCCTAGTTTTAGGAGCAAAGTATTGCCGGTACTGGGCCAATTAAGGAGCTTAGTGGCATGTCGAGGCAAACTCAGGTAACTAGATTACTTTTGATGTCTTCGTTACCTGGGTTACGCTAACAAGATGCTTAATGAGACCTCAACAAGCTTCGTATTCTAAGGGACTTGTAACTTTCGTCACTACCATTACCTTCATCACTGACGTCATCATTATTTCCTTCATCACTACCATTACTTTCATCACTGACGTCATCATTATTTCCTTCATCACCCATCACCTCCCTTACTCCCATTACTGACGTGATCATTATTTCCTTCATCCATTACTGATGTTATCATTATTTCTTTCATCACCTCCCTTACTCCCATTACTGATCTTATCATTATTTCCTTCATCACTCCCTAACCTCCTTTGCTGACGTTATCACTACTGCCTTAATAACCTTAAATGTACTGTCTAAAAGTTTATTTCGCTGGTTATTTATTTAAAAATGTAAACAATATTTAAGTCTCTTTCATCATTCCCTCTTCAGACACTTGGGTTTCCGTGCTATATTTGGTACTTCAGTTGTATTCGGTACTTCAGTTGTATTTGGTACTTGAGTTGCATTTGCTATTTCAGTGGTATTTGGTACTTCAGTTGTATTTGGTACCTCAGTTGTATTTGGTACTTCAGTTGTATTTGGTACTTCAGTTGTATTTGGTACTTCAGTTGTATTTGGTACTTCAGTTGTATTTGGTACCTCAGTTGTATATGGTACTTCAGTTGTATTTGGTACTTCAGTCGCATTTGGTACTTCAGTTGTATTTGGTACTTGAGTTGCATTTACTGCAGTTGTATTTGGTACTTGAGTTGCATTTGGTGCATCAGTTGTATTTGGTATTTCAGTTGTATTTGCTACTTCAGTTGTATTTGGTATTTTAGTTGTATTTGGTACTTCAGTTGTATTTGTTACATCAGTTGTATTTAGTATTTCAGTTGTATTTGCTACTTCAGTCGTATTTGGTACCTCAGTTGTATTTGGTACTTCAGTAGTATTTGGTACCTCAGTTGTATTTGGTACTTCAGTTGTATTTGGTACTTCAGTGGTATTTGGTACCTCAGTTGTATTCGGTACTTCAGTTGTATTTGGTACCTCAGTTGTATTTGGTACTTCAGTTGTATTTGGTACCTCAGTTGTATTCAATGACCAAAGAACATTTTCTAAAAAACTGAATGTTAGAAACATTTTGTGAGGGGAACAGAACAGCTGGACTCACTAGTGGTACTGAACAGGCGTAATTTACGTGATTTAGGGTACCTCATTCAGGGTACTTGGTATTTGGTACCTAATTTAAGGTACCTAATTTACTTATAGTACGTTCTATACATTCTGTTTGCAATTTACCCAACCAATTGGTCGGGAAAATTGGTGAATGAAACAATTTATCGCTTTAAATTGGTGAATTGAGCAATTCGGCAATTTAAACTAATAAAGTAAGGAATTTGAGCTGGTAAATAAAGCAATTTAAATTGGTAAACGTAGCAACATAAATTTGTAAATACAGCAACTTAAATTGGTAAATGAGGCAACTTAAATTGTTAAATGAAGAAATTTGAATTAGTAAATAAAGCAATTTACCATATTCTAATGTTTTCATTTTCTCGCTGCATTAAGCCACATTTTCTCAGCATATGTAGGTCCAGTCGAGGTAATTCAGTCCAGATGACTTAATTCAAGAAATCCTGTCTGAGTGTTTGATTTTATTTAATTTTATTTCTGAGTTCAGTGAGGAAGTGGAGTTGCACAGCTGAGGACATCCTCATAAAAAACTTCTCGGCAAAATTTAGAGAATGTGATTTTTTAAACATCATTTATTATCCAGCAAGAATAATATTGTCATCACGAAGTGTAGCCTTGGCGCTGTGAATTTATTTGTTTAAAGTTTAGGTTTTTAATTGCTTGTTCTGAAATAAAACAGTTCTCCTTCTAATCATACTACGATAGAAATTGGGTAATATGAAATATTTGATTCAGTCTACGGTAATTGCTCCCAAGATTTAAGTATCTTTTTTCATTCAGTCGTACCCTAGAATTGTACATAACTTTATAATATCGTGTCCAAATTCGCTAAAGACTTCTTTAACTGTTCCAGTCAATGTAATTTATTGCTATAAATAGCTCCCACCAACAGACACAGTATACACGTAATAGATAACTTGCGTACATGAACTTGTAGCACTGACAACTCACTCATACCTTTTATAGGTGAGACTGTATTGTAGATGCAACCACTCAAATACTCTAGAGAAAAGTTCTAAATGTTATATGATAATTATATGGAGACACAGTTGTCAGCACCAGGACTCCACATCATAAATAACAACAATATGGAGACACAGTTGTCAGCACCAGGACTCCATATCATAAATAACAATATGGAGACACAGTTGTCAGCACCAGGACTCCACATCATAAA
>VCRD01003075.1:0-13124 GCA_006783055.1 Trinorchestia longiramus
AAAATAGGAGTGACATTTGCGCGCTTCCAATCATCTGGAACTATCCCAGTTTCGAGAGATCGATTGAAGATATTTGTTAGAGGTTTGCTTATTACTTCGGCTGTTTCTTTGAGTGTCCGGGGACCAAGGCCATCGGGTCCGGTTGACTTATATGGGTTTAAAATGCTGAGCTGTTCCTCTACCTCTTCTACTGTAAATACGCCATCTGATTTTGGTCATTAAGGTGCTTTGTTATACGGACTTTAAGTAGTCTTTCTATTGTTTTGCTGATGACGGATGTTAGACTGATTGGACGATAATTATTAGGGATTTGTTTGTTCCCATTCTTGAAAATAGGAGTGATATTTGCGCGCTTCCAATCATCTGGAACTATCCCAGTTTCGAGAGATCGATTGAAGATGTTTGTTAGAGGTTCGCTTATTACTTCGGCTGTTTCTTTGAGTATCCGGGGACCAAGGCCATCGGGTCCGGTTGACTTGTATGGGTTTAAAATGCTGAGCTGTTCCTCTACATCTTATACTGTAAATACGCCATCTGACAGGATTTCCTGAGTGTTTAAAACATGAGGTTGCGGGATTTCAGTTAAGTCTTCGTGAGTGAACACAGAAGTAAATAAAATGGGGAAGAGCTTTTAATTTTGTTTTGTGCAGGGCATTCCAGCCAAAAATGCGTAGGCGGGGCTTCAAACAGTCAAGGATCTAGTGGCTATGATAAATAAAAAGAAAGCAGGTGCTCTACCGTAGGGAAGTTAAAAATTATTCACCGAAAAATAGATATGACGCATGGCTGTGCAGCATACTGCCGGCATGAATATGGAGGAACAACAATTAATATGAATTAATTTAGATTACCATAGTCACGTAGCTTCGTAGTTACCAACTTGGAAAGAGGGGCGAGTAGAATGAAGCTCGTATAAATGGGCAAAAGTCTTTCGTTAAGGAAGTATGGGAAGGTGGATTGATAGATAGATTTTGACGAGGCAAGAAATGTGATTTGCTTGTCGCCATGTAGGTTAATTTGGAGCCTTTGGAATGAGTAAGGCAAGTGTTAATATGGTTTAAATAGACCAAATTGAGATCATAATGCTGATGTGTAGCAGCAGATCACACACATATACTAAGACGTGTGTGTTGCGGGAATTCTTGTAAAAGATTTGCGTGTTGTACAGCCCCTTCATAAATAAACACAACATAGAAGAGAAGAAGAAAGCCTCTACATAGGTGGCTCAAAAAGCAGAGAAACATGCCGGCGCTGTAATGGAAGACAGTGGGTATTGTCTTAAGGTGCTATTCATGAGTGTTAAATTTTCATACTATCGCCACCAGTGCTGAGTCTCCAGTGCAATTTACAAGTACTCAGGTTAATGCTGATTAAAGTTAAATTATCATTTCAGTGATGTAACAGACTTCCTCTAATGAATTAGGATGTCGATTTTATCTGCTTTAATATGGAAGACTGTTGCCATGCACCCATTTTTCGTGACTATTACAATTAAATATGTTTAGGCTTTCGATGTGTTTAATATCTTTTCTCACGTCTGTCATCAAGATAAGAAACTCAATCATTTGATATGTAGAGGTTCGGGTCCCTCCGAAGACGATCATGTCATGATTTTTTTTTATTTGTTCATCAATATCTTTGGCAAGCAAGCAGAAAAAAATAACGGAAAAGGATGGATCTGAAAAACTATGCATTCGTAGCTTGTTCATGTATTTTTTTGAGTAAATAAAAGGTGAATTAATTAACAAATAATAGCCACATACCTATTATCGCCACACGTGATAAAATTGTTCTCCACCTCATGGTGATAACTTCTCTATTACATGTCCACTTACTTTCCATCATCATGAATGAATTACTCTACATTCTCATTCCATGATCTATTAAAATCTGATATTTTCATTCTGCGTGAACAGGGTAGCCTTTAGACGTGAGTTTTATTGGCAGAAAGAATCTTCCTCCCTTCAGATATCGCGTTCATGTTTCTCCGTAATGCCTTGGCTGTCTCTTTTGCAGGCTGCAGCAGACTGAGTGGTAAGAATATTATTACTTTCCTCTCTTTCCTTTAAAACGAAGTTCTATCAGTGATTTCCTTTGGCGATCGTTACGCTTGGGTGGAGAGGTACTAAAATTTTTGGTATGACAATTACGCTCACAACGGGAGGTTTTGAGGAGAATTTCAGTTTACTTTAAAGGTAGGCATTACCTTTACCTTTCTTTTTTCCTTTTTTTCTTTCTCTTGAGGAAGTCAGTGTATCGTGAAGCTTGCCTCGTGGACATCTATGTCCGTCATGCTCCTTATTCGTTTTTGAATAAAAATATTACTTAGTAGCCATTGAAACACCTTATCTTTGGCAACTGCAGTTGCAATTCTATACTATGTCTCGTTATTCAACCAAGGAGGCAAAATTAAGAGCTCCCTTTGGTGGAGTTTTGTGTAAGCAGAATATAAATTTAACTAATATGGTGATAGCTTGACTTATCTTTAGTATACTTTGTGAAAATAACGCTATTTTACTAAACTGTAATTGACCATGTCCGTCACAGACGTCAACTGTGTTGTTGAACCTATTATTTTTTCCGTCTTTATCTCGTTTTGAGAAAAAGCAGCACACGGTGTAACTGAGCTCCTGTTTGACTCTGTTTTTTGTTGTCGTTTAGCTTTTCACTTTTCAGGATCATAGAAGTCCTTTTCTTGACTTTTTTACCCTACTGCACTGTCGTGAAGCCTTTTCTAGTCTCAACTAGGCCTCGTTCTGATAATAATTGGAATTGGCCGATAACTTTGAGTGAAACGCTTAATTCGATGATGATACCCGCTAACACTAACCCAATACGATGCCATCTCACTAGACGTAGCTCTTATAACTCAAGTACAGACACTTGTACAATACTTGCACAGTAGAATAGAATAGAATGAGGCTATAGGAACGAACCTTCTGGCCCATTCTTGAGTTGGATAATTACTTCGATAATTATTCGGTTGTTTACTCAAGTCCCATGCCGTATTTCTAGCCGCGTCAACCATGTCGGCAGCGGGATTCGAACCCGGGTCTTTCCGCTTGCAAGCAGATTCGCTCACCAGTCGACCAAGCTGGTGAGCAGAGCAATGCTTCGTCAGCACTCGAACAATACTCAAGTTATCCTCCTGCGTACTGAAGTGATGCCAATTAATTATACACAATCTACAGCGCAAGGACTTGCAGCACACATAACATCCAGAGTAAATGTTCTCATTTTACTTGCATTCAGTGCGCAATTCTGGCATTACAAGTCTATTCAGTTTACAATGTCTGTATAAAACACGAATTCGAAGTAAACTTCTGGAATGCTTTTTGTTTATACACGGTCCTCATATGGTTCGCTCCCATGAATATCACTCTTCCATGTGCGCATTACACAGGATTTTTTCGGTTAATCGCAGGGTGCTTCTCATGTAATCCATATTACTACAATGCAAGCTTGATTTAAGTTAACACGTTTGTTGCGATGCGACCCACCGGTGGGTCACTTAGGTTAGGTTCTGTAATTTTTTCAGATCCTTCTAGTGACTATGCGTACAAAGTGAAGTTTTACACCAATCAGGCAATCGCAACAAACGTGTTAATGCACAGTGGCTTTGATTCTGGTCTTTGTTGCTGCCCGCACCAGAGAGTTGCTCCTCGCGCAGTGACTCGCTCTCCCTTTTATGTTTGTTCGTTAAATATGCTAGTATTATCCTCTGTTCAGAATTTGTTAACTATAACAATCATAGTATTTTTTACTAATTTTAAAATCATTTGCTCATTTCAGGTGTCTGTAAGGATTGCAACACATATATGGATATCAAACGCTTTTACTACAGGCAAGCTCTCGATCTCCGTCAAAACAGGAGGGAGAAAAAGTATACTTTTCCATTTGGAATTTCAATGACGTAGATGTTATACAAATGGTGTCCATGTCCACCCTCTCAGTACAAGTTTATATTTTTCTGGGAATGTTCATAGTACTTGCTGCACATTCATTGCACCCACTTCAAAAAATTCTATCTTATTTAGTGTCTAAAATCCGGTGGCTTTTTTATGCTTCCCTTGCTCCTCGACTTAGCGTCGGCTTTATATGAACAAAGTTCTCCGCGCAAATACTTTTTGTGATTCAATGTTTGTTTCATAGTTTCACTACTTGCTAATTAATCTTCATACGTTTGCAGTAACATTCTGTTAGGTAAGCTGCATGTTGAAATACCCATTAATGAATTGTGTGTGGCTTTTACTGCCTTATGTTCTCGCGAAATTGAAGACTGAATGAAGAAAATGAATTGTCGAATAGAAAGTTCAAACTGTTACCCTTACTCAAACCTTACAGCTGCTTATAGGGTTACTGTAGTCTTTGTCTGATTGTGAATCACAAATCCCATAGAAATGAATGACATGAAGATCTGTTTCGAAATACTAATTTATTTGAAAATGGATTTCAATGATTCAAATTAGAAATACACCAACCCTTCATTCATTTTTATATCTGGAAATGAACAGTAAGTGACTGGGTTCATACGCCAAGTTCGAAAACGTTTATCTATCTTTAATATACATACATATTTCAATCTAAATTAAAGCATAGAGTATCTAATCTTCATGTAAATTTGAATTATCTCCTTTGTCGTGCTTGCGAAATTTGGACGTGCATATATTCTCAATTACAGAAGTTTACTACCATTGAAAGTCCTTAATGCGTGCATCCTCGGTTGAGTATTATAACTAGTTTAATTTTTCCCAAAGAAAACCATGTGACGCCCGTGTGAAATGAAACCTGAGAGTCAATTCCTTTATTTTATGTAGACTTGTGAAATTAAGCCTTTAATCTTTTTTACAGCCCCCAGCAAATTTCCTGTGAAAACGGCTTTGGCTAGTCGATCGTTTTCTCTTTCATAGAGTTTTTTGTCTCGTAGATCATTTTCTAAAAGACAAGCCCTCTCCCAACTGCCACTCGAACGGAAGTGCTGGAAGAACCGAAATTTCTGGAGAGCGGCCAACGTTTGCCCTCTGGATGGCAGTGGAGGACATCCAAAGTGACCCTTCGAAGCTTCTGATTTTCCGTTGTTTAGCTTCCAGCTCCAGGAAATGAAACCGTACGATAGAAAATGATTTCCTTTTATCGGAACAGATCAAAAAATTTCAAGCGTTTTTTACGATTTTGTTTGAGATTTAGCAAACCTCGTTGCGGAAATTCACTCGGGAATTGAAGTTTTGCAACAGTTTCATTTACTAGCCGCATAATCTTGCCAGCATTAACTAAATTTGTTCAAAGTCCAGTTTCCTCTAGTGTCAATAATGATAAATGCTCCTCATCAATATGAGTACTTTCAACGTCAATAATATGTAGATTCTTTTTGTTTGTATCATAAAAGACAAAACCGTACTGGTAATCAAAATTTAATTTCCCTTACTTTCAAAACATTTAAACTAGTTACAAGACTATTTTTTCTTTTAACAGCTTCCAAGGACCTCACTGAACTCTGTTGTTCTGAGCAAGGAAAGTAATGCTAGGTCAATGAAGTAATATAAATTCAGTAGATCTCTTGTACACTGCATCGCAATCGCAAGCATCGTTCATTAATAAGTCGTAGCTTCGAAGCATATTCGAATTTCACTGAATTATTTTGAGATTATTCGAGTTCTACTTCATTAACTTGAGGTTCTGATTGCAAAGCAGTATTATGTATTTTAATATTTGAGTGTTGAAGTTCTGCCAATCATTCACTACATTTCCACCGCTTGGGACTCATCACTAATTAGCTCAAGTTGAAAATGGAGCGAGTTTCCTATAATTTCTACATAGGAAAGTGTAAGCTCCGAACATCTTGTCCAGTCCGGACATTTTGGGACTTAATCTCAAGGTTTACGTTTCATTAACACAATAAGTACTCAGGGAAAGGATTTAAAGCACTAATTTGGTAGCTTTTTGTGACATATATTCTTATTCCTTGCTTATTTATACATTTATTTGTATGCTTATTTGCCGGGAAATTTCTTGTTCAGAGCAGAACCTTACTGTTCTAAAGCTTAAGATCTGCTGCTTGTTAAGAAAATGTCACGCACTAATTTTTGATGCATTGTATGTTCTTCGTTGCGTTTGTTTCAGAAGCATTTAGTTAACGGGAAAGTCATATGGCGATATTCTGAGCGCCTCGAACGTAACAACTATCTAGTTTAACACGTTGCCTCCGATTGCCTGATTGGTGTAAACCTTCACTTTGTACACATAATCACTCGGAGTCACTTGCATAGTCACTTCACTATCTAGTTTAAATGTTATGAGTATCGTCGTAAGGATACCAGCTGGTTTGTGTATCATTATAAAAACTAATTCAAAATCATATTCTATTTCGTAATAAAATGATGTATTCTCAAATGACGTTATCTTACTTCATGAAGTATTTTTCCATAATTTGGGATAGTGCATGATTTTAACAGACAGTTCTCATCTTTAGGTTTCATTCTCTGTTAGATAATTATGTAACTGAGGTATTGTTACATAATTTTACATTTTGTGAAGATTTTAAAGAGGATATGCGAATTAACGTTTGAAATGTAGAAACCTTTCATACAAATTTATCCTAAATGAATGCAGAACATTGTAGAAGAGCGTCATAGAACCATAGTGTCGAGGTGGGTCTTATAAGGGCAGGTAATATGAAGACGCGTGGAAAAGATATTACACAGTATGATAAAGGACGCAAATGATCGCGAAAAATACAAAGTATTTGATATTTGGGTCATACTAAAGTTTCTATGCTTATATCACGCTCGTAATCTATGTTGTATTCACAGGAACGTTTTACGGTGACTTTCATTTGTACACGAACGAGTTTTTGCGTAATCAGTGTTTTCATTCCAGAAATGTTTTTCTCCAATGATTCTGCGTATGCGAGCATTGTTTTTAATTAAAAAATGTGTTGAACATGTAACTTCATGGAATTCAGTTTGAACGTTGATCACGCAGCGTAGATTTTCTTTCCTAGAACCTATTTTAATTGGTGAGAATTGTTTAAACCAAGGAAATGAAACATTAACTGACAAGATTGTGGGATAATAGGGAATGAAAGGTAAGGGATCGGAAAGTGAAGACCGTGCTTATTCACTGTAGACTGAATGAACTTGATTAGTGTTTAAAAATGAATAATGCGTGAGATTAATTCAGATCCAGCCCGAGATAGCGATTTGCTTAATACCAATTATGTGTTAAATAGAAACAAATGGAAGAGATGGCTTCGAAACACTGTTCTTTGTTCGCCCTCTCTTGGTATGAGATGGCCAGTACTGAAAGTGAGGCTTTGGTGCCACTTTGGCAGCATTAGCCTCGGTTGTGTTGGACAAACAAAGTAGTTGACGTCGTGAGATCGATGAAGTAAAATTTCAGTAGATGGCTTGTATACTAAACGCTGAACAGGACTCTGTTCAGCTAGCATCGTTAATGAATTTTCTCTGCCACATCAAGCCAGCGAACGAACTAGATAAAACAATCTTATTGATCACATCATAACGACCCTTGACTTTAAAATAACTGAATTAGAAGTTACGAACAAGACTGGTGATCACCATGATATGATACACTTGGTCCTAGAAGTGCACGACTCGACATAAAAATGGCCTGAACTACACACGAACAAACATCGAGCTAATAAAAGAGGAGCTTAGCAGTCTTGATTACGAAGTTCTACTGAGGAATTAAAAAGAGGAATGCTACATGATACTTGAAGAAAAAATCGTAATTGCTGCAGAGCACCACATCTCGAGAAAACGGATGACACGAACCAATAACCCTTTTTGTTTTACACAAAAAAATCAAGCATCTTATAAATAACAGGCAACAGTGGTACAAGACTTGAAAGATGCCAAACAGAACTCTATTGTCAAGAACACATCTACATTTTTAAGGCTGTTAAGCGAACGATAAGATATACCAAACGAATTTTAGAAATTACTGTTACAACACAAGCAAAAACTAACCCAAGGAGCTTTTAGAAATATGTGAATGATTGACGACTAAAAAGAGACACTATTGGACTACTGATCAACCCTAAGGGCTCAACTCAAACGAACAACAAAAGCGAAGCCAGAATTCTTAATATATACTTCACTTCAGTGTTCACTCGCAAAGACTTAACTGAAATTCTACAACCTCGTGCTTTAAATCCACAGGAAATCCTAACAGACGACATATACACAGTGGAAGAAGTAGAAAGAAAGGAAAAGTAATTTTATTCTATGCAGGTATACAAGAAATATATAATGGGTTTTAAATCTTCGATGATAATATCTCAAGACCAGTAATCATGCTTCCAGCGATCATGACCGTCCATCTTATGACGTAAATTCGAAGCTTGTAGGAACATGTTGTGCTGATCTGAAGGTTTTGAGGAAATGGTCAGTCAAGTCAGTCAAGTCAGTCAGCCTTCATGGTCTCTGTGTCACAAGCAGAAAAAATTCGAGGGCCACATGTGGGAGTGAATTCTTGAAATTAGGGACTTGGCAACACAAGAACAGATCGCTAAGCACTAGGCTACAGAGGCAGCATCCCAAATATTCGATATTCAGGCAATACCAAAGACTCTATACCGACATCATGCGCTGGATCGAGCTCATTATCTAGGCTGTGTTCGCATGGACGTTTTAAGGTGACTTTCATTCGTTATAAACACGGTTCAGTTTTCTTGACCCATAAGAATCAACCGGACACGACTGCCTTGTGCCTGAGGACTCAAAGAAACAGCGGAAGTAATAAGCAAGCCCCTAACATCTTCGATCGATCGCCTGAAACTGGTATTGTTCCGGAGGTTTGAAAGCATTCATATATCCCTCGTATTTTTAACACGTTAACTGCGAAGTGACCCACCAGTGGGTCACTCAGGTTAGGTTTTGTAATTTTTTCAAAGCTTTCTAGTGACTAGGTACAAAGTAAAGGTTTGCATCGGCTTGGCAACCGCACTTAACGTATTAAACAGGGGCCAAACTAACTCCTAATAACTACCGTCCAACTAGTCCAACATCTGTCATCACTCAAACAATAGAAAGATTACCTAAAGTGTGTATAATATTATAAAATGCCTCCATGCTCAAAACCTGATTCCAAATACCCAGCACGGAGTCAGGAAAAACGTTACTGTCTTACAAATCTCCTAGACTTTTGGGAGAAGTCAACCGCATATACGGCTGTGCAAAAACCGTAGATCTTGCATACTTCGACTTTCAAAAAGACTTCGATGAAGTTCTCTATCAAAGGGTAATGACCAAAGGGGAGGCGCATGGAGTACAAGATAACTGCTCTTGGTGGATAAAAATTGACTCACTGGTAGCACTCAACGAGTGATGATTCATGATCAAGCCAGTGATATGACCCACGTAATATCAGTAGTTCTCCAAGGAAGCGTTTTAGGTCCACTCCTCTTCATCCTCTACATTAGTGGTTCCCAAACTTTTTGTGATCAAGTACCACTTGGAGGTCCCGTACAGTCGCTGCGTACCACCTGGTTCCAGAGAAACTAAATTCGATCAGATATCACTTTATTTCCATAATAGTACAAGTAGAACACGCAAATCAACTAAGAAAACAACAGCTCAATATGTAGTATTAGTTGCTATTATGTTGTATTAGTTGCATTTTATCTTACTTAATGCGCTAATAATTAGCGCATTAAGTGTACTGTTAGAATTTAACGGTGAGCTGTTGGGACTAGGTGGGTGGCGTGTATCAACAATTGCAAATCGTGGCCAGATTATTCAGTGTGAGGCAGTAAACATTTTTGTGAAGTAAAAAATAACAAAATAAAAATTGTTCATGACCCCGAAAGTGTTCGCGTACCACCTGGAAGGCCCTTGCGTACCACTAGTGGTACGCGTACCACTGATTGGGAACCACTGCTCTACATCAATGACCTCAACGTCGGAATCATGAGTACATTCTCCTCGTCACATGCACTGTCACGCGCCCTGTCACGCGCCCTGTCACGCGCCCTGTCACGCGCCCTGTCACGCGCCCTGTCACGCGCCCTGTCACGCGCACTGTCACTGTCGTGGGGAAGGTCTAGTCTCACTCCAGACGTCCAGCGTCGCAGCTTGCTGGACATGTTTCTCGTCCGCCGATGGCCAGCCAGAAACAGACCAAGGCGGTTGCGGGAACCGAACCCGGGTCTTCCCACATTGCAAGCAGGGATACTCATCAGTCGACCACCCTGCTTTTAAAGAATAACAACGTGCTTTGCAGGTTGGGATTACAACATCATCTACAGTCAAGTCAGCATATACTAATTGTTGAAAGAATTGTTATATATAAATTGAAATTAACCTTCATTATTTTTTACCACTTCAACCCTTTGTAGCTAGGCCATGTCTTGCTCGAATAATTGATGTAGTCTTATAATTTCACGTATTTTTAAATGTAAGATTTCGAAGGCGTGAATAATGCGTGCTATATTGCGTTCGGTGTCAACGTTTACCAACGTTGTCTTTCTGAAATAATTTCTCAGATGCGAAGACCTGCGACTGAAATTTTAAGTAGTTTTTATTAGTCCATAATGTTAAGCAAGTTGCTATATGCTTCCGTATGTGAAGGCAATCAGAATGTCTAACAATATACGCACTTTATTCATTACGACGAGAACCAACTCGCTGAAGCTAATTTGATCTAAGCGTAACATACTTTCTTACGCGATCACCAAGTTTTTGGACTGGTGGAATTTTTGCAAGGAATTTACAGGCCTGTGTTATTTGCATTCATTTTGCTCCAAAGTTCGGAACGAAACTTACGTCTACTAACATTCAGAAATGCATTTAATCGGTCGTACTTGCTGGTGATTGACAGTGCAGTACTTCAGTAAACTCTGCTCCATCCCCTTGACGAATGCTTTGAACAAGGTATGCTTTCTTACTATGGAAAGTTTCTGGATAGTTTCAAATGAGTACTATTGTTGAATTATTCACTAGAAGTACGCTACATTTCTACTCTTCGAGATTTACCAAACATTGTGCACTTGTACTCCAAGAATATCACTCGCAGTTTAAGAAATTTGTTGTCGTGATACTTCATTCATATGTAGTGTTCTCTTGATACTTTTCTAATGATCTTGTGTGTCTAATTCTACTCTGAACATTTTATTCGCCCTGTATTTTTCTGAAAATTGCTTCCTATACTCTGGTAATAATTGAATTACCCCGGTAATTTTCAAATAATCTTGTTCGCTTAGTACGTTATAAATACACAGATTCATCTGGTACTTCCATGGTAACATTCTTTGCCTGGTACTTCATTAACAATCTCACATGCGAAATTTATTACTGTATATTATATTTACCTAATACTTTACTTACATTCCTATACATCTTGCAGTTTACTGAAAAGCTCATATACTCAGATACACTGCAGAAAATGTTCTTTACCTGATACTTTACAGAAGCTCCAATTCACCTATTACTTTACTTTTTTCTTTTTACCTTCTTATTAACTAGAAAATTTTACTTATGATGTATTTTACAGACATTCCAGGCGAATTTCAGACATTCTGAGAAGAAGAAGGATATCAGAACATCAAATTGGGTAGATATGTTTATATTTTGTTGTCTTTATAACAAGAGACCAAAATTGACTTAGCTAGAGTGTCGTTGGTAGTGCAAGGTATGCTGAATCATTATTTAATTTTCTGAATGAAAAATAGTTAACCAAAATATAATTATAAAAGTTATGTTGCCAGGGGGAAATAATGATTTTGGAGAAATGACTTTCTTCACTTACTGCCTCTCGCAGAAATTAGGTAAATTTCACCCTATATCTTTACTGTTGGTGAGTTTTTCCACTGGAATGAACTGACTTCATGTGAAGCAATGTCTTGTGCACACTTGTGTGACTCGTGTAACATACTGGTATCGTACTGGTGTGGTACTGGTGTACTGGTATCATACTAGTATAATGATATCGTACTGGTGTGGTACTGGTGTGGTACTGGTGTACTGGTATCGTACTGGTGTACTGGTATCATACTAGTATAATGATATCGTACTGGTGTGGTACTGGTGTGGTACTGGTGTGGTACTGGTGTGGTACTGGTGTACTGGTGTCGTACTGGTGTCGTACTGGTGTACTGGTATCATACTAGTATCATGATATCGTACTGGTGTAGTTTCAGTCTGAGTGTTCATAAAACTTCTCAGATATAACCATCAGCTAAAATTTATTGCTTGATTATCTTTGTATTAACTCAAAGAGCTGACCTCACGCAATGGAGTCTCCTTCACCTTCTTCTCAGGGACTTCCCACACGACCACGTTATATTTATTAATGAAGTTGAGTGTAATCGGTTCGATGGCCGAGGGTCGAGTATTAAAAATAATTCAGGGCTGCAAAGGGCCATCGGAGGGCGATTAATTGAGCTACCAGATTCTTGAGGTCCCCATTAAAAAGCTAGATAATTCGAAGAGTTCTTCTGAGCACGAAATGGTCGATGAGTGGTTTGTTTACGACTGTTTGGTGAGAACAGAACTGCAGCAATGGCTCCTCGCTCTGGAGGACAGGAGTTGCTAGGGCTTTTAAGCTCATCAGCAGGACTAGGAGAAGTACGTGGACTTTATTATCAATACTGCTATAATGTTATTTCTTTAATACTTGCTTCACAACACGAGTTATACAAATTCTGGTCGCTGGTATAATGATGCTGAGAACATCTGGCACATTAATGACGGAGAACGCAAGCATTTGTTGGCGATTTATTTCACTTGCTTGTTTTTATTGTACGAAAGTTAACAAAACCTTTCATTGCTAGACCAATTGGTGTACCTATTTTAATAGATGTCAGTAAAATAAACTTCATATAGATGGTTTGCAAGAGTTGGAATCAAATCTTACATGCATAGATCTGTAGAGCGTCGAGTGGTTTAGACTAGAAGTTGCAGTGTCTAATAATAGACGTAAAAGAACTTGACGAATATCTGACATTAATTAAAAATAATTATATGAGCCTTGAATAGGGTAAGTTTCTTTGCATGGTTGTGACTGAACTGGAAAAACAGGGATAGGATTTTTCCATTGAAATTACCATTTAGGGGTGAATTCCTTCGTGAAATTATTTTTACAACTGTACATTTTAACACAATTTT
>VCRD01003075.1:13650-56612 GCA_006783055.1 Trinorchestia longiramus
CATGATTACGCTTCATAATGAGTGTCCTGATGCATGATCGCGCTTCATAATGAGTGTCCTGATGCATGATCGCGCTTCATAATGAGTGTCCTGATGCAATTGTTCCTCAATTAAAAGAATCACCGCATGTAATTGCTAGACTTGCTAAACAATCATTACAGTTCGTTGTTTACTTAAGTACTTCAGTTTGAACGCTCGCTGCAATGAATACATGTGCATTGTCGAAATGTAATTCCCCATTGCATTCGATTACAGTTATAATGCCGATTGTATCGGGTATTTTGTAAATAAATGGATATAGTATTTCCAGCTGTGTACAAATAAAATGATACTAGCGCAAGTATATATTGGTGGGATACGAAAGTGATTTCTTCATGAATCTAAAAAATGAATTTGAAATCATTAGTTGATGTTCATACAATTTTTTCTTACGTTTTCAAAGTTAACAAAAGAATAGTACATTTTGAATGTTAATGGAACTCGTTCACACATCAGTTCTTAACGTTCAAACCTTCCTAAATGTTCTTTCAATATCCGTGCGTCAAAGTCATAAAAGCCTTCTTCACTTTAAGTCTAGTTCTCCACGAAACTTCCATTCTTTGAGCTGTAGACCATCTAAAGTGAGACCCTCCGAAATGATGTAGTCTTAGCTTCATAGAAGCCTCAAGGATGTCCCAGACCTAAATTCTCCACGAGAGTTTGATGGATGGCAGCGCTATCGTAGGCTGTGCGACATACATAGTCACTCCTGTGAGCTGACTTAGTTCTGTTCTGACGCGTGTAAACTGTGTGTGTGGACGACACATTTGTCCACTTTAAGCACAAGTCACATACATACATCTTCTGTCCTAGAATACTCAGACGCAACTGTCCTAGTATTAGATTCATGTGCAAGACATACGAGAACATCGTTTGTTCCTGTACGTTTGTTGCGTACCCACACACACACCAGACGCTTGATTTTCTTGTCGTGAATGTTATTGTGATGCCAGAATTTTTTCAACGTCTATTAAAAATTTACATTTTTGGCATAAGCTGAAGCTTCTTCACATTTCTGTTGCTAATTTTAAGTTAAAGTGTTTTAGCCTTACTAATCCTTCTAATTATCTCACTCTTGACGAATTTAAGTTTTCAATCTTTATAATAATTGCTATAAATAGTTTTAATGAAGTCCGATGGTATCTATGCTGCTTCCTGATTATCTTTTGAGAATATGTCTACTTCTCGAGAAGATTGATTGCCCATTCTAAGATTTTCGTTCACCATTCTTATTTCCCTTAGATTATGTGTCATAAACTAATGACTATCGATGGTAGGAACGTAATAATAATATAACTGCCTTCGAGTATTTTCACACTAGAATAGAATAGAATAGAATGAGGCTATAGGAACGCACTACCAGTAGGTAGAAGAATATTATCCAATTGTACAGTTGCACATGCATTAGCGCGTTGTTCTTGGTGTGCCTCAGGGGATGCGAGGGTTGTTGTATTCGATGTTAAAACCAAAAAAGGAGCTTTATTTGAATTTTTCCGTTAAAATTATCTTTTTGCGGTGAATTCTTAGAATTTTTCAGCATCGCCTAAGTTTTTACGTCACAAATTATTTAAAATATCATAATACTACACCAACTCAGTCGTTAGTTCAGTATTGTTTGATAAATTTCTTTTCATTTTATTCCGAAAAAAAATCCAAGCCACAAAACCTTTAAAGAATTTACGCAAAAATGAAGAGTAAATGGGAGTATTACAGATGAAACTATTGAAGTTGAAGAAGCTTTATAAATACCATGCGTTTTCTAGAGTGGTTTTAAAATAACATTTGAGTCCTATTTGTTGTTATTGTTATGAACAAACAGAGCCCTGCCATCTCTCAAGTAAGCAAAAGAAGTAGAAAAAAATGCTGTCGGTTTGAAAGAGAAATCCTTATTTCACAACAGCAGACGGAAAAAGTGAAAGCTGAGTTGTAGGATTATTTGATAATCCTTCTGAGAGCAGTGGTGACGGTAGTGATGGCAGAATAAAATGGCAAGCACTGTTACTTTTGCCTCTGGATCCCGGGGGCAGTTTTTGAAATAAAATATAAATTTAGAGAATATTTATGTTCTTTGAAATTTTGACCATCTAGGCTTGGTCTTGACCATAAATGATGAAGAATCTGAATAAATTGTGAGCAATGGCGGCCTTTGGTAGCTTTAAATTCTTAGAAATAGAATTTTAAGTCTATTTGTTTGTTCGCAATTGTTTTCAGCTCTCAACGACTGACATTGATGAATTTAACCAGCGAAAATTGAGCAACTCACTCGAATGGTGTTAACCCAAATATTTGTCTGTTTTATCTAATCCGTGAATTTTTATCATAAAAATCATATCCAAACTTTTGTGATATTTTCTTGCAAAAGTTCAGGTAGCTACTGGATACATTTTTACTTTTTCGACGAGATGTTTGTTCTCGCGACGTTGACGCAGGAAAACAGGAACAGTTGAGAACTGCTGTGAGTACAGAAATATGTAATTTATTTTGAAGAAGTCAGCAGAAAAAGAGGTGTATTTGAGCGATTTCCAAATAGTAAATAATACATACGTGCTTCTTGGAAAAATCGTAGCTAATGTTATATGCAGGTTAGGAGGAAAAAAGTTATATTTACTGAATGATGCTACCAGATTAGTAGTATAAATCAGCTATTCATTTTGTTTGCCAGTCCATGGTGATAGTCAGATGCTGGTCAGAAATGCGAGCAGTGTTAGCACAGAAGCAACCATCGCCAACAACAGCAATGCACAATTGTATCTTGAAATTTTATTTGGAAATGTACCCATTTTCGTCCTTGAACAGACTGCTTTTCTTTCACTTAACCCTTTAGCGACCAATTTGTTTTTCTAGTTTCTACATTTAAGCTCACAAAGACCGTCTGTACACTGATGCAATGAAGCACGCTGAGAGCCAGGCAGCCAAAAGAACGACGCTGTAACGTGCCTCCGCGTTCAAACCTAGTAGCAACATCATATTGCTCACTGTTTAATTATTAGAACAATTCTCCCAAAGACCGTGAAAGGCGACCGAATAGTCCACTTGATCGCTAAAGGGTTAAACAAGGACCTTTTTATTTTTTATTGCTTGACACGAGCCACAAATCTGCTTCTGCAGCAGAGGATGGCTTTCATGAATGAGTTTTGTTTCCATGATAGTAAAAAACCTTTTTTCATTCCATAAAGCACGCTATACCTGCTAAAATTACTTGCACGAGAAATTTAAATTTCACCTGACATCAACCTACCACAAAATATGATTCCTGCTTTGTCCTCTCTACGTCATCAAAGAGAAATTAGGACATATGTTTGATGACCAGATCTTCACTTTTTCCAATCTCTTCTAATGTATTATCTGATTGAGCTTTTTCAACCAAGTACACTCGAGATATGAAATACTATTACTTTACTAAAATTACTGATGAAGTTGAAAAGCTTGCAAGCTTCATCACATTTTATACGTAGCTCACTGGTAGGAAGTCATCTAAAGGAGTTATTTCACTTAGTCTGGTGATCCGTCACAAACAAAGAAAAATGCATAAACAGTGATCGTGTTAATCAATCTAAACATATAATTTTATTCTAAATTTTAGTCTAAACTTGACTAAATTTATCAATCTGACATGGTTACACTACTTATATCGAAGTGAAACATCACACCAGATATCCATTAGAATGTTTTTTTTCATTTCATATGCTGTACTTCTCCGATTGAGTGAGCTCTTACAGCTGCCGCTACCACCAGCCGACCGTTGTGGGGAAAAATTTAGAGAAGGAAGATCGAATGCTACGAAACCTGTTCTACGAAAACAATGCTATGACTGGTTTTAATTAGTTTGATGGATGGTAGAAATTATTACTATTTATATGTGATGTTTCGCATGCACCATAGTACTGTTGTTCATGCCTTAGTACTGCTCCACAGAGACATGGCAGACAGAAACTCCATTTATTCTGCCAGATTGACAGGTAATTACTCAGATCTGCCGAAAAGCTTTCTATACCCATATCGCAAATATTGTGGCTGAGTACCTGAGGTAATTTCGCCCAACAATATATTCATTGAGAATGTGGCATCAACATTATGTAGAATTAAAAGCATAGCTGATGGAAAAGTTTTGCGCGTAAACATAGGCTTTCACGTAGTTCCCTTTATTGTCACTTTACGATCATTTGTACGAATAATTTGTGTTTGAAGAATTTCGTGTAGGAAATCGCTTTCTATTTCAAAGTATATTTTTGTAGAAACTCTGAGGACTGTCTTTCAGCACCTGGAGTAGGACTGTCAGCTTTCTTGCTTGCGAACGAAGGCCGTTCGTGGCTGTCCTCGTCAGTATGCCTTGCAGAATCAACGCTGCTTCTTCTAAGTGATATTTCTAGCTCTCTGCTTTCCATAAAGTCTCATTAATTTTTATTAGTAGTAGGAGCTTGCTGTTGGTTCATTTATTAGGCCTCATAATTTTTTCCCCCGCTCTTTGCCCTCTGGAAAAACTAATGGTGACCATTTGCATGAGAGCTTACGTTTCTGTTGGGTTTACGTTAGCCCCTTTTAATTAACTCATCGACATGCTTACCTGTTACTTTCCATTGCTGGCTGCGGTGGGCTCTATCATCCAAGACCCTGAAGTTTCATGTCCACTTGTTATCACTTGAACTCAGTCATTTACAGAAGTTATCAGTGATTATCACAGCAAAGAGTGAAAACTTAGCTTAATCTCTTAATTTAACACTTATGATAATCATGTCGAAACGAAAATTGAAATCCAGCATTTGGCTGACAATTATCTTCGATACTTTATTCTGTTCCTTACAAACGTGTTTGATGTGTGGAAACATCGCTTTTCCTGAACAAAAACATCTTCAAACGCGCTTGTTATGCGGATTATTGTTTCTCTTTCATTCCAGCAGAAAGATGCAAATGTAGTCGAAAGAAATGTTCTGTTAGTTGAGAGATTCTTAACTTAATTATAAGTTTTCGCCTATGTTTGGGACTATGATGGAACCACGCACCCACTGCGCATGAAACTTGGAACGCATAGGCCGTGGACAGGCTTCGAAATCTTGGCTACATCACAATTGAAATAAAACTTTATTCTTCTGTTGGCGACCTGCTAAGCTAGTATTGATGGGAATGGAATTTTTTGAACATCAGTCTACATCACCGAAGAATTGGTCAAAGAGCTCATCAGTAACCAAAGCAATAACAGATTTTGGAAGCCTCTTTATCGAAGAATGGGATGCATTTTTCTTCAAGTGGCTTAAAAGGCCATGAAGAAATACGTGAAGAAAAGTGAACCATTGTTACTAACATGCAGGACTAATGAAAAAATAATAAAGGCAGTTCTGTTATAGACGATTTTAGGAGGAAAAGTTCGAAAGTTCGAAAAGCACATTGGAAAATTACAAAAGTATTGCATCAGAAATATATTTTTAGGAGGACCTGGAACCTACTGCGGAGAATGAACGCTGTTTCAAGGTAATGAGTGGACGTAAAAAAGGAGAAAAAGAAGAAAAGAAAAACACCAGTGATGGATGACAGACTCTGAACCACAGAATCTCCCTAGAAAAGAATTCGCCTGTTTTCGTCATCTGCTTTCATCCAGAGCCCTGCTGAGTCCTGGCTGTCTAGTTTGATAGATTATGAGACGCTACATTAATTTTATTCCTGTTGATTTTAGGAAAGCAACCAGACTGAAGTGACTGGTGTGCACAAGGTCCCTCGGTCGATTTTGATTTATGTTGCCGATGAGAAGCTCTTTTTTATTCGAGGTCCTCCGAATGTTACAATGGATCACTAAGACTTGGATGTACAGAATTGTTTTTTATGGACGTATTAAAACTACATTTGTATGTTTACATTAGGGTTGTTTTCAAGACACTGCTATGCTCAAAAAGAGCATTAAACGATAAATGCGTGTTCTGGCTGTTATAATTTCTTTCGGTAATCGTAAGACCTGAACCAAAAACTATGCTAAGCTTGGCTAAGGTTCATGTAATTTTGAGTTATAATTGAAGGATTATTGCGATAAAATATTTTATAATTTTATAATCTGTCAGCTAATATGGCTCTTGGTCGAGTGATATTCTGAGAATAAGTTTTCTGTGTCTTAACGGGTAAATAATATGGATTAATTAGCGTGACGATTATTTCAAGCAATGATTCCTCCATAATTTAAATTATGCTGTGTCTAATGGATGTAGATGGCCATCGCACAGATGGTGTGCATCCATATGTGTTAGGTAGCGTGACTGTAATGATTGTAATGTTCTTCGGACTTATGAATCATCGTAAATTGCTGTAGAGATTTCTTTTATGAGAAAATATTAGTGATTACCTGCTATTCGTCGAAGAGCCTTAAAAAATAATTGATACTAAATACATGACATATGAATAACTAAGCTATCAGGATTATATGAGAGCTATGAAATGAATGTTACCGAATATCATGTCAATTCCACTGGTCTAACTAATGCTATTGTGTTTGAATCTCAAATATTAAAAGAATAAATTCAGAAGGTAAAGCAATAGCCTTGTCCTCGACGTTGTAGGTACAAGGACGTCCATCAACGGACCAGGACAAGAACTCAGAGCAGCTATTGGATGCTCTTGATTTATTGCACCAGTGAATTTATTCGTGGCAAAAAGTATCGGAAACAGAGTCAGGCTTTGGGTTTCATAGAGCGAAAATTTTCCAATTCAATTTTCATTCCCTGTATACTATGTGCTGTCTTGTTGTATCTTCATCTCAAAATGAAATGGTTTTGTGCTTCGTTGATCCTGGTTCTCAGTTCTACAAAAAAAGGATTCGATTGAGCATATCGAAGTTGAAAAAACCTGATAAATTGTCAAAAGAATCATTTGAACTCGAAAAATTGTAGACAAAGTGATTATCTGTGCTCTTTGTTTAAACAACATGAAAGAAAACTATGTATGAAAACTTTTTTAACTGCTCGAGACATTCTCAGTCAAATATGATGGGGAAACATGAAAACCAAATACATTAAGCAAACTATACTAAAACGCGCACTTTTAGTTTCAAAATTGATTCATCATGGTATAATTATAATTGAAAATCTCAAACATAACAAACAAGCACTATCCTGCATAAAAAACTGGGCATAAATTCGAAAATTCTGCAACGCTGCAAAATCATTTGAACTTGCCTGATACAATTACATGTTCTTAAATGTATCATCTGACGAAAAGAAATTGTATATTTGCTTCATTAATAGTACATAGAAGTTCAACATGTTTATTCATGAATAATTAGACTCTCTGACAGAAGGAAAATTTCCCACGGTTCACAAAAACTAAAAGTTCATGCTGTTACTTACCACTGTGACACTACTCTCGAACTGCACAGCGGTGGAGTGCAGCACAACAACACATGTTTCGAAAACAGACTTTGTACTTGCGTTTGAAACGATTCTCTGAAATTCTATTCCTCGACGTATCAATTACTATGTAAATTAACTTTGAATATTGAAATCGTAACAATTTCTGATGAAGTCATAACACAAGTAAAAACAGTAGATCTCCAAGCCAAACGTAACACTTTTGGTACAAACGTAATAATTCTGACAACCATGTTTTTCATTGGGACTCAATTTTTTCGAACTAACTCATTCACCTTGACTGTCGCCGGCAGCGCCAAACAATCAACGTTGTGAAAGCAGGTGCTTTACGCAATTTTCGGCTCTCGGACCAGAGTTTGCTGCTGTTGAGGTCTGTGTGCACTTCATTTTCGATAAATCCCTGCGTTCAACAATAAAATTAGCATAACGGTTTAGTGCTAGACGGTGTTTGCGGGCAAAGTTTATTCTATTGACCCCTCGGCAGAGATTGTCCTTCAAGTGGCTTATTTTCACCATTAGAGGGATCAGTGAATACTTTAGAGTAGTTTTAAACTTTTCAGCACCTGACTAAGGAGAGACTTAGCAACAATGTAAGTAGTTTTTCAAATTGCTCCTCGGTGGACGTTAAGAAACTCACTCTTATGGAAAAAAGGACCAATTTTTTGTAGAAAGACATTTTAGCTGAAGTTTTTCCAAATGTATTAATTTATCATCTCTGTTATTACAGGGAAAAATGACATAAAAAACGCGTTGCTTTGATTTGGTTTTACTTAACATTGTATCCAAGATCAGGAGACTAGAGCGCTATAGAAAAATAGAAACCATCAGATCATCGTCTTGACTTTTTTACCCTGCATCTCTTGGTACTTGAACAACACGTGTGGGCATTAACACTAGTTGCCATTAGATTGGAGGGACATAATTCTTTAGATTACTAAACAGGAATATTTCCTAGTACTGCTGTCAGCGAGCGGATGGTAGTGATCCATTTAGACACTTTCGAGTCAGAACGACGCACTTCAGAACGCCTTAGAACGGACAATTATCCACTGCTCGGAAACTAGTCAATGTATTCATAATAAATGCATGTACAAATGAGAGTTCCCGTGGAAATTCCATGGCTTAGATTCAACTAATTTAAAAATATTATAGAGACGAATGTATTAAAGATTTACGACGAACTATTGTGCCTTAAATGAATATTTTCCATGAATATATACAGAAATTCCATTCTGTATCTTATCTACCGATAACATGGCCGTGTACGAGAAGGCTGATAACGGAAAAATTGCGTTTTTATGGTAATTCGGTGCCTTTGGTGTCCACAATACAATGCTTATAATGCTTCTACCTGCTTCGATTTTAGGTCAATAATTTTTCTTCAGTAATAGATAGGAAGAAATGAGACGGACACAGATAGAGAGATCGATATACTGTCTTTCATATAACTGTATGTAACGATACGCTGAATCTGATGCCGATGAAAAAAGGTTTTGTTTATCAGCTAAGGATGATCATTTTATGATCAATTTGGATTACGAACACAGTTGTACGGTAGCCCCTCATTTACTCGTCCGGTAATTATTATACTTTCGTCATGAACGAGCCCGTGACGAATCATCTATAAATTTGCTGTTTTAGTGAAATTCTTTGAAGAAACGGAAAACATAAAATGGCTCATGAATCAAGAATAGCATACAGAGAAAAGTGTGGGAGCACAACAATGATAAGAAATTGCACACGATTATACATGCAGTATCAATTAATAAAGATATTATCCTATTTCGATCTTGCAACATTTTTAGAACGGTGTGTAGGGTAAAAACGCGTAGTTGTCACACATAATTGCATTTTTATCAATTAAATGATCAATTAAATGAATATCCTTATGCTTTTATGATTGCCACCTCATTTTATTTAGCTCCGCATAACATAACGCACGTGTCCTGCTCGATAAAACCTTCCATTCTTTTTTAAGAACGAAGAAACTCGTTAAAGACAAAAGCTCCTTTCTTGTCTTTTTTTTAGGCTTTGGAGTCTTTTTAATTTTCTTAAGTAGGGCTCTACGAAGCGCTTAAAGGAGGTAGAAAGCTTGTGTCGTGCTGCTAAAGTTTGTGTTACGCCGATACTAATGGACGATGCTCCGAATTTAGCTAACACGTGCGAAAATTCATGAAATAAAGATCATTTAACTACGGGCTATCAACAAAAACTAACTACATTCAAATATTGACAGGGGATATAGAAATTTGACCTGTTAAACTGTCTTATTTTCCCATTGAAAACGAAGTGGAAACGAAACAAGTTTTGGCAAGGTTGGTTCTTTCAGCCCATTTTTTAGCCGAAATGCCATCGCATAAGTTTCTTTTATGTTTTTCATGCTTCAGCTTAAACTTTTTCTAAGTTTTTAGCTACGAGGAGACTTAGAAGAAATATTTTTGCGGCTGAGTTTGTGCTGATAATTTATTGAATGTTCGCAACAGCTTTGTATTGCTAAGACAGGAATTGTTTTTGCCGGTCTCAAGTGAAGCGTTTATTTTCGAATTTTTGTTTTGCTTAAGAATCCTCAAAATCGAAATAAAATCAGGAGGGACTACCCTCTTCTCCATTTTCGAAGCTGGCAGAAATTTTTTCCGACGAGTTTCCAATATATATAAGTATTATTCAAAAATTCTCTTAACTTTCAAAGTTTACGTTAAAAATTAATTTAAAACTCTTCAGCACTTTTATTCCAAAAACACAGTTAGAAAAAGAAAACACAGTTAAAGGTTAGAATATTAAAAAGTCGAAATTTTCATGTTTGATATCCAAAAACACGAAATACATTCGGGGTTTATGGTTAGTGTTAGTTGAAAAGGCTATTATATTAAAAAAGATAGCGTTAGTTTCACAGTATGATTAGATTTACTGCGAAACTATTCTACATTTGCAAATTTAAAGTGAATTATTATGATTTATGCTTCCCTTGAAAATTTAAATTAGGCCACTGCAAAGATATCCTTCACTAATTTTCATTTATTTACGCTGCCAAAGTGATCTTGGTCTATGATAGGGGATTTTCTCTCAGTAATTCTTGCAACGACAGTGCACACTATTCACTTATTTGGTGTCTGGTGTTCTGACGCAGCAAGCCTTGAGTGTGTATTGGTTAGTACTTCTTACAAGCATCAAGAAGTGTGAGATCGTCTTCCCAGGACTGCGCAACTTGCGCAACTTGTTACGTCGAACTTTGAGTATTTCGAAGAAAATGTTACTTAGCGACACGCGTCTGTTTGTTCAAACTCCAATTACTTGAGCTGGTGGGCAAATTCTTATGTCCTGAGTTCGTATTTCTTTTCCTTCTTTATGTCTCACCCTGCAACTCGACTATAAATTTCAAATTTGATAACTTATTTTGCAGGGTGTTAGAAAGACATATGTATTGAACTGTGTGTAAGCTACCTGTATTTAAGAAAAGATTCTGCTCTATGTTTTTTGCTAAACGCTTTAAAAAATATTGCTAAGAAGATCTTAAACTTTGAGTTATCTTATTGGAACAATTGCAGCTGCATATCAATCAATAAGATCAACCAACACAACGCTGCACATCTCCGAACATTTTTTTCATCTCGGCTCACCAAAGTTATGCCAGACTGATTTCTTGATGTAGATAACGCGTACGAACCTCGCACTTCGCTACTTGAATTCAAAAGCTTCTATTTTTCTTGTTGTTCTCGCCACATGGTAGCGTGCCTGAAATGACTTACTCAGTGCAGTATTTTCAAGCAAATATGGTGGTTTCCTTTCGACTTGTACGACAGCACAATGATATTACAAGCCGACGAAAATCATTACTCTGCTCTCCCTCGGGTGGCACCAATCTTGACCTACAATAGGAGCTTCACTCTAGAGAATATTCAGGTCGTTGTATCTTACGGTCATCAATTCTTTTAACATGTTCTCAGAGGCGTATTTTGGCTACACGATTCCCAGTTGGTGTGTATCTCCATACCTCTGACGACTGTCAACCCTGCAACTCGTGGCAACATAGCAGCTCAGTTTCGTGGGCTTCGCGCTGACGCCGCAATTGCATGTACTTGCACACACATCGATTACGTTAGGCAAGAAATTGAAAGAATAATTTCGTAATTATTTACCGCTATTAATAGAATTATTAAGTAATTAATAAAGTAATTCTTGGTGTGCTGAATCTAAATCTGATTTTGGATTTTTTCTAGCAAATTTCCATGCCATCTACACACCTTTTTTATTTAATTTGCCACTATTATTGCCTTTTCATTCTTTTTTATTTATTGTAAGTCGTTTTACGTTAGTCAATGTGTAGTTCTTATTTCTACAAATTGTCAGGGATATGTAGAAATATTTTTCTCATAACATCCAGTATTTTCAGGTTTACTTTGAATTAGCCAAAGAAAAAGTCAGATAGTTCAAGGTTATCCTACAGGGGGAAAGGGTTGTATAGTTGAGCATCACTTGAAAAAGGTACACCTGTGTTGAGTTTTAACTTTTATTGACATTGTAATTTTTGGTTTATGAATCGTTGTCCGACGGTACACCTGTGTTGAGTTTTAATTTTTATTGACATCGTAATATTTGGTTTATGAATAGTTGTCCCGTCAACTGTGAGGGAACGGACAAGGCATAACAAGGACAGCAGCGAGGCTGGTAAGGGGAAGGGAGGGAAGGGAGAGACTGCATCAAGAGATGAAACTGTAAAATTGCTTTTACTTTAGTACTTGCAATTCGTTTATTTACAAACACAAGTATTACTTGCATTTCATTTTAGAGCTGGCAGTTAGCTTACATAATTGTGTTCCTTCTTTGTAGAGTACTTAGAAGCTTAGTGTAAATCTTCTTAGTTTAGTTAGGCTAAGATAAGTGATCTAGTCAGGGATTTGTGTTTGCTAAATATGTATGCTGAATTTTTGACTTCCAGGCTGTAAGAAAGAAAGACTGCTGAAACCCAACAGTAATGGTTTCTTTTATCAAAACCGAAAAACAGACGTGCAGAAGTATTTTAATTCTGATACTCAATTTGAGTATTGCAATAATGTTAAAGGCCTTTCGTGGGTGAATGGTCCGTGGAGGCTGTTTATTGACAGTTTGAAAACGAGTTTAAAATCGATTTTCTTGCCCTTCAAAAATAGCTGGGTCCTAATCCAGTAGAATATTTGGTAAACTTTAAATAGAATAGTCCAGCATCAAGACTGTTCTGGAAAGGTTGTAGTAGAATAGAATGAGGCGATAGGAACGAGCCTTTTGGCCATTATTGGGTTGGTACCCAAGTCCCTTGCCGTAATTCTAGCCAAGCGATGGTCATACACAAACTGACCACCGCGGCAGCGGACCTCGAACCCGGGTCTTCCCGTACCGTAAGCGAGTTCGCTCACCAGTCGACCAAGCTGGTGGTGCGTATAGTATTGAGTACATGAATGGTTAGTCAGTTTAGATAAAGTGGGTGCACTCTCTGTTCAGCTATCAAGCACATTACACAAAATACACTTTTTTGCTACTAAAATCGTAGAACTAAAACAGACCACTGCTTCAAAAAATAATCCTCACAAACTTTGTTAACGGAAGACTAGAACTTTAAATGATCCTCTTGTTCAGAGAAAAATATAGTATTTATTCCACTACACAAAAACGGGGTTTGAAAAAACAATTAGTGAAAACCCTCGATCACAATGGGGACTGCTTTCACCACGTATTGCCAACCATTCGGTCTGACTGATAAGAAGAACAAGCATGAGTATTTGATGAAGTTCAGGTACGAACATTTCACAGACATGCTCACTTGGTTACAACCATGAACGCAGCGGAGGCTAGGGCTTGCAATGCGTTTTCTCATGCGGCATAGAATTTCCTTGAAAGTAGGAAAGTTGGCAATAGTAAAAATACTCTACAGAAACTGTTTGGGAGTTTTCAATCATTTGTATGCGAAGGGGGAATTGAGTGGCATTGTTTAGTCCCTTGAGAGATTTTTCAAAGAATCTGTGATGTTAGTGAAGAACAACGTTAACGCTTGCCTCATGACATTGGGGTCGTGGAAGAATACTACCAAGGAAGTGGAATTCCAATACGTTGGCCGACTACTCTAAGAGCTTACCCGAGAGATGTTCTAGCAGTTGTGTATAGCAGAAGTTGAAAAATTAGGTTTGTTTAGTTGTAAGTCAATTAGAAATAATCAATATTCTTTGCATTTATATATTTAATTTTTTCATTATAAGCATCAAATTGCTACTTCTCGCCAATACCTATGTTATACTTTAAAAGTTTGAAGTGTTTGACACGAACTGATCCTAACCTAATGGCCGAAAAATCGTGCTTACGAGTGAAATTATTTTCAATCACCTAGTTTTGTGTATACATACCCTGAATAAATTGTTTTACTCACAATCAACTAGTTTTCACGAGAATGCAGTTGCATTTGAGTACCATCTATTAGCTACTGATTTCCTCGTACCAGTTTTTGATACGTTTATATAATATGTTCACGTGCTGGTATTGATAAAAATTTCGAATTCGTTCTACCAGCCACTTTCTGTTACATATCACGCTATTGGGGCAATACATACTCAACTTGCACTTGCAGTTAGTCTCGCAGTGTAAGGTGTCTCTACAGCTAGTTCTAAGAAATTATAGCTTTGACTTGAAGTCAGAAACAGTGTTGACAATATCTTTCCAAGCAGTACTGCATCGTTAATTTGAAAGAAAAAAAAGCTTGCAAGCTGAGTTATAATTTTGGTTTTCGTTGCGATTCGCCGGCATAATAACATTAACGCTTTATTGAGCATGGAACCATGTATGGTACTTCGACTTTATGCTAAAAATATCAATTGTTCCCTCATGTCCAAAATAAAAAATGTTTAAAATTTACAAAATAAACATGTTTTTTATTCAATCGACGAATAATTGTTATATACAGGGTGACTCCCAAAAAATGAAAATTTTTGAAGTGCGTATTGGCAGACATGAGCAAGTGGCAGCACTGCGAGACAGTGACCGTGAACAAGTAAACACACCGCCATTTTAGTAACCATGGATCAGCAGAACGGGAAACAGCGTGCGTTAGCCATAAAAACGTTTAATAAAATGGTGATAGTTTGACAGCTACGCAGAGGGATTTCGACGTTTTTACAACTTAGGATGTCATGGTGCTGTTCCATCAAAACAAGCGATAAATTGTTCAATTAATAACTTTGAAGAGACTGGATCTTCCCTAAAGAAGAAATCTACAGAACGACGAAGAAGTACTCCTACTCCACAGGACATTGATTTTGTAAGCGAGCCCGTCTTAGAGCCCATGACGTTCAATTTGTAAGCAAGCAGTTGCGCTTGAAATGTTCCGGAAGAGTGTTCGCAAAATTGTTACTTTAGATTTGAAATTTCATGCATACGAACTGCAGATAGTGCAACAACTGAGGGAAAACAATTACCAACTGTGATTTGAATTCTGCCAACAAATGATAACACACATAAGCAACGATAATGTATTTCCAAGCAAGTTATGGATGTCAGATCAGGCCCATTTTCATCTGACATGTTGCGTGAATAAGCAGAACTACCGTTACTGGGCAGACACAAATCCTAATGAAGTTCATGAGCGCCCTTTACATGTAAGGTGACAGTATGGTGTGCTGTTTTATTACATGGGATCACCAGACTTTATTTTTTTTAATGAACTGAGGATCACAGTCACTGTCACTGCGAATCATTACGTGGAGATGTTACAATCCTTCGTTACACCTGAATTGAAGAATTTTCCATAAGTTCAAGAAACCTGGTTTCAACAGGATGGAGCGACATCACACACTGCACGGCAATCATTGGAGGCTGTGCGAGAATTGTTCAGTCTGCGTGATCTCAATATTCTGTAACGTTCCCTGGCCCCCAGATCGCCAGATTTGTCCGTTTGTGATTTTTTTCTTGTGTAGTTATCTCAAGAGTAACGTGTACACGACTCGACCAAGAACTCTGGATGAGTTAAAACAGAGAATTCAGGATGAAATGCACAGTATCCCAGCTGAGATGTTGCAGCGGTCAATGAGGAATCTCAACAGCAGATTTCAAGAATGTATTCATACAGGAGGACGCCATCTACGGGACGTAATTTTTAGATAATGAAAATTCCATCACTATTTCATAAATGGTATATTTCAAGGTTTCAATTACTATCAGTGAGATACTTTTCTTCCATCACTCCAGATTTTATTGAGTTGTCAAGAAGTTCCTGTTTTTTCGTGTCTCCCTGTATTATTAAGCTTCTCTTAATAATGTGAGGTTGATATGTTCAAAGTGGTGTTTTTGTCGTACCATGTAGGGGTTGAGTAATGTACATCACACATAAGTAGGGATGAGGAAGAAAAAAGTTAGGCTATGAAGATTAACAAATCTCTGTATTGTGTAATTGGATAAATAAATAGATATTCATTTTGTTTCTGCAATTTTCTATAAAAATGAATCGTTTAATTGTTCCTTGAGTTAATTCTACCTCGGAAATATTCTGGATAAAATCGCATTCAGTAGCACGTTCGTGGTACATGGCAGTATTACATCTTTTAGGGCTCATTCTTCCTCGTCCATTGTCTTCCTTTGCTCTCATGTAACGTGGCAGTCATGAGCTCCATCGCTTCAAAGAAATTTTTGAGCTTTGCGGTGCAACACACGCCCCAACTTTAAAGAATCAGCCCGACAAACCTTTAGACATTTGACTGGGCATCCCAGAACACCGCATTTTGTTGAAAAATAAAATATATTAGGAGATGTACAGAACAATTCTTGTCTCAGACAAAGGATCTAACTTATACCATCTCTGGTGCTTATGTATCCATGTGAAGCTAACTATTCGAAAAGGTATGTTTAATATCTATTTTTTCTAAAAGGCAATGATTTGAAAAGTGTTAATTTTCTTAATTCTGTCCAAAAAAGGATCAGATTTTAATAATTTGTGGTTTCGGTTGCCAACTTGAATGAAGAAAAGGAGCAGCAGATACGCTATTGCAATTAGTACGCTATTGATGAATCTTTATAAGTCTCCCGTACATAATTTAGGAAAATTCTACTCCTTCGCTTGTACTAGCGGCACTGAGGGATTAACCGTGGGGAAAGTTCTAGAAGTGTTACTCGGTCCTTCTTCTCGGCACCGGAGTTAATTTTTATACCGGTAAAGGTTTTATTTCGTAATTGCATTAATTATTAGGAAGATGCTTGTACAGCTCGTATCTCAAGGAATTAGAGCCCCGCTCCGCTGCCTCAGCGTGAGAAGAATTACGAAATGGGAGCTCGGCCGAGAATCATGGTCGGAGCATTTTGTATCGAGAATTTAGCTTTGGAGGATAACGAAGCTCAGGGCTCCTAAAGCTGGGAGTAGAACACAACTCCTCTAAGAGTGATCGCATCAGGTTGCATTATTTATCTTCTAATCTTCTAGTCTCTACAGGACAAGTCCTAATGTTCTTAGATAATCAAATTTGGAATGTGCGTCCTCCATATTAGCATGCAGTGCTTCTTCAGATACCTATTGCAGGCAAACAATAAATATTATAACTTTAGAAAAAATATATTTAATTTCATGGTGAGCGAAATGTTTACCTGCCGAAACAAGTCACTAGCAAATATTGGATGGTTAATTAGTTTTAGTTACGCAATAGTTTCTCTTCTTTCTGTCACATCGGTTGAGTGCATAAATATTTAATTAACTAAACTTACAGTTAGCTAGAAAATTTTCAACTCGGGTCGAAACCATGAAAGGCAAATTTCCATTGAATGACCAGATTAGTACAATACATCTCACTGTGAATATACTTTGTGATGAGTATTAGTATCCTGACTCAACATTTAAGTAGTTTTAGTCCTCGTAGCTTAGTTTGGTGCTTAACCCTTTCGGTCCCGACGGCATCTCTGGTAGCCGCAGTCATTTTTCGCCTATTAAGATGCAGAGCAACACGTGTGTCTGTGCAAACGCTGGTAGGGCAGTGCAAGCTACAGTTTGATCAGGACAATGCAGTGACCGTCAAACATCACAAAGCATATTTTTTTCTAAATTTGATGTTAAATATGTTGAAAAGGTTTTGATATTTGCATCATGGTACCGAAAGGGTTAAACTATGATGTCATTTTCAGGCTGGGTGGTACATGTGGTTGATGCTTGGTTGATGGCTGTAGGCGCGGTTGATGGTCGTGGTTGGTTAACGAGTGGTTAACGAGTGTGGGTGTAGTTGACAGGTGTGGGCGTGGTTGACAGGTGTGGGAGTAGTTGACGTGCAGTTGACGGACGTGGACCTTCTTGACACATTTTAATTTATTCAAAGGGAACATGCTGAGCTCACTCGTATAGGGGATGCTTGGTTTTTAGTAGTCTCTCCTAGATGTGACTGGAAATTCTTAGAAATCAGATCAAAATTTGTTTAATATTTGCCCTAATCTCCTTTTTATATACGTTGATTTTGCAAACTAGATCATTTCAGGTGAAATTAAATTAGACCAGATTATGAGCCGTTTAAAGACAAATTTATAATGTTTACAGAACTTGAGGCAGTAACCAATTTGAGGAGCTTTTGTCGGAAACTTTATTGAAAATAAAGCTAATCGAAAATACGGTTAAATTTGTCCCTTAACTTGATCGTCCTGTGAAACGGCCTATTCATTAGCAACCATATGTTTGCTCTCTGTAAAACTGATAATTAGATACCGTAGCAATGTATGGACAACCACTCAGAGCGTCAGTTCAAAAGTTTTATACAATTATAGTTAGTTTTCTATGCAAAGTTTCATAACAATATTGTTTCATCCTCATTGTCGAACGATTACGAGTGGCCAGGAAACTTTTGAATGAGTTAAATTATAATTTTACTTAGTTTATTCATTTTTTTGCGTACATTGTCTTTTTTACTGGCTTTAGCTGAAAGAGTTGATGAAACTGAAAAGCTTCAAGTTATTTCATGAATTTTACATTTATTTTACAAATGCTTCGACTTCTAGCGAATTTCGAAAACAATGTGTGCCTAAGAATTTCTTCTATTATTATTAAATAAAATCCTACGATTTGTATTGTAACTTCATGCCAGTTAAGGTTTTCAGTAATCTAAAGTCTTTGCTACACATAAGCCCTCTACTCGCAGTCTCATTCCCGGCACGCACGATTCCTCTGCAAAACTTCGCTGCTACTTATGACGAACACGGAGCTCATTTTTAACAGCCTTATCAGGAGTCGGTTAAAAACGCGACTTTTGTTCATTAAGAGAAGTGCAAGCTGTCTCTCTGGCAGCATTTTAAACTGAATCGCGGCATTTTCTCATTTTGATGTTCTTACTAGGAGTCATTTATTCGGAGTAGTGTTCCAAAGTTATGAGTTGTTTTTTACGAGTTCAATGACGCTAATCTGCGTCACTAATGAATATCTGGAGACTAAATTGGCATCGTTTATGAATTTCAAAAGACCGAATGTACATGAATGACCTACAATTTCATGGGAATTGAATGGGGATCATTTATGAATTTCTGGAGATTGAATGGTGATCATTCATGAATTTCTGGAGGTTGAATTGGGATCATTCATGAATTTCTGTAGATTGAATTCATTCATGAATGCCCGAGGACTAACTTGGAAACATTGCTGACCTCCGATATCGTCCATGATCTGCTGCATGCTGGGTCCAAGTTACGTGTTGAAGTCTCAAGTCCTAGTCGACATCTTAAGAAGAGATGTTGATTATTCTTACACAAGTCCTAATTTGACAGGCTGGGGCTGTAGAAATTAACTTTTCATTCCTGGAGTCAAAATAGATTCCTCGAATCACCTAGTTTATCGAGTGTTTTAAAAAAACTCCTAATTCATTTTAAACAAAGTTATGAACGCTGGATCTGAATTGAACTCAGTAACAGTAATTTTAAAGAAAATTTGAAAGGATGGAGAGACCTGCAAGGTGCGAGACCTTGCGAGGTGCTGTTGAAGGCAATAATTTTGACCAGTGCTGAAGCTACATAGTATTACAAGCAATATATAGCTGACAGTCACTTCGCTAGCTCCATTCCTGCCAGTCTTCCCATTATTCTTTGATTGAAATTTAGTCCATGCTAATGTATTCTTTTACTTTTCCACTGACATTTTCTGATTGTTTGACTTGAGATAATTTTAATGTATCTCCAAATGAATAAAAAATGTAAAAACTGTTATAATTTCATACAGTTGCTGTCACAACTATATCAAAATGAAGAAAAAGTAAAAAGGATTGGATTTTATCGAAGGAATTTTAATTTGGGTGTGACACTGTTAACAGCACTCTGATCTGAGCGTCAACTCTGCACTACTAACTTCGACTGCATTTCAAAATGAACATGTTTGCTGCGATGTGACCCACAGATGCGTCCTTTTACATTTTTCTAAAGGGATGGATTTAAAAGAATTTTAAAGAAACTTACATAAAACACAAAATTTGAAAAAGTTTAGTTTTTCTGTATGAAAAAATACATGTTTAAACCTTGTAAATGTTGTATTTAGGTCAGGTGTGTTGCTGGCGGAAAGTTGAGTTAGTGAATTTTTACCAAAAGGTCGTCGCTGCAAGCGCGTTCATGCACCTAGTTTATGAGTAATCATTTGCTAGACAGCAATATTTATTACGCGTTATACACGTATTGCAGTAAATTTTAGCTGCATTTTTAGTAGGTTTTATCGCTAGCCTGAAAATGACTGGGAAATGACGAGTTTCATTTGACAGTTTAATTGATCAATCACCAGACACCAGATGAGCTCGTTGTCGAGAAAAGAAATAGGAACAGTTCGAGTGTTTGATAACTGCCAGACGGACGGTGCTGTAAGCCCTTCATTTAAAATCGAAATTAATTAAGCTTTATTGTTCGAGGAGCTCTCTTTGACCAATAATTATAATAATTCTTTCTGATTTTAGACGTCAGGGTCTTGACCAGCCAATACATCGTTACTAGGAGTAAATTATAGGTAGTCTCTCATATGGTATGTTCAGTGCTACATATGGCGCCGGAAATATTGCACGTCTGTGAACCACGTTGATATCAACAGTTTTTTAATGACGAGTACTTTCAGTCTTTTACGGTATATTATTGAATGGCGAAAGGGACCAAATTAGTTTCAATGTGTGTCATAGCTCGTAACTGAACCGTTAGTCTTCATCGTTATCAAGAGCTAGTTCATACTGCTTTTAAATATTCCAAGTGATTTTTTCATCTCTAGAAAATCTCACTTTGCGTCTGCTAAAAATAAATATTAGTTGGATTTAGTTCCCCGGGGACTCCTTTTTAGGCTGTTTAGATTTTTTCAGAGTCCAATGCATTGATTTTCTACTAACTTTTACAAACTTCCTCAGGGAGCAGGTAAGCTAAGGAGAAAGACTTTTTCGTTTTGTTAGGTTTCAAGAAGACCGAGAAGAGTCTCTTCAGGCTCGTTAGTGCAGTTAAGTGTTGGAGAATAGAGACAGGCAACTTCGATAGACCATTAACGAACCTAGAAAGACTCGTGTACATCCAGAAGTTGAAAATGGACACATAGCCTTGCATGTTAACCTAAATGAACCGTCGTACACAAATTGATAAAAATTGGAACTAAAATGAGCTTATTTAATACCGCAAGATTGGAATACTTTACTATAAAATGCTATCTGGAAATAAAATCATGATCAGATTTGCTAAGGAGACACACCATGGTCTAATTTCGTTTAAGAAAATAAAGAACAAAATTAGTTCCTAAATTTTCGTGGGGTTTAGCCTGATCTAAATACTTCAGGAAATTCTAGGGTTTCTGAAAGAAACTAGCAAAATGAGTGTAGCTTTGAAATAAGTAATTTCAGCCCAACCTTCAGTGGTGAAATAATTAATATCAAAATTTCGTGAATAGTCTTAGTGCTTTGAAACAGCATTAAGAGCTCCGGTAAAAGAACACTGAAGCAGACACAGAACAAGCAGCATCTACGTAAATTAGTCGTACGAAAATAGAGAGTACTTGTGAGGTAGATTTTTTGTGTCTTTCTATTAAATTAAACTGTGTAGCTAATGTTGACAATGGGTGTAACTGATTTATTCAGGCCGTACAGTAACTTCAAAATGTAAATAATTTTCAATTTGTATTTAAGGAACGATTTAATTAGAGCATCTAGGCAAAGAATGGTAAAAAAATTTCATTCAATTTTGTAAACATGACTCAACTGGGCCTAGCCATACAGTATTGTTTCAACATCAACATACAGGCACACATTTTCCACAATTTTTCCTTCAAAAGCTCGAAAGCCTGTCTGTGAATTTCCTGTTACCTGATTTTTTAAGGTATATTTTAATACTTGACTATACAATTATCTGCCAATGTTTCAATAAGTGATTTTATGAAGGCAGTCATGTTTATTTAGCCATGGTCAGTAATTGAAGGAAGATGGTAGCAGTCAATGATGTTAGCTTATTACTGTAGTCCAAACTACAGCTTTTTGTCATACTATAATTTTTATCAATTCTTCTTCCTGAACGTGGCACTTGCCTAGTCTTGAGCTAGATTCTAAATCATACCATTCTTTTTTCAACGTGTAGAAATTTATAAATGATAGCTTTTTCAGTTAAATTCTTTTCTTATATTTTCAATTTTCATCTTAGTCTATGAGCATGATATTTTTGCCATCGCATTCTATTGTCAGTTAAGTCTTTCTTATTGTATGTATATGGGTCTCAATTTAGTTTTGAAAAAACAGAAAAAATAGTGAACTGAAAATAGTCAACTGAAAATGCACTTATAGTTTCACGCTGATGTATGAGTTAAACGTATTGAATGGTAGTTTTAGCAATTCAAAATAAACAAAGAATTACGCATAGAAACGATTTTCTCTTCGAAATAAATTCCGAAGAGGTTCTCACTACTATACCTTCCTTGAGACTACGTATCGACGCAAGGTTTTACGTCTATTCGTATTTATAACATCCATTCAGTGCCGGAACTCTTAAGCTCCTATACCATCAAACCAATTTATTACACGAGCCACGTTTACCTGCATATACTTTGCAGCTCGACAATTTACGAGTCTATTTCCAATTTACGCTGTCCCATTTTTACAAGGCTTCTGAAGTCGCTGTAGCGGGGTCCAGGAACCTCAAAATCTTTTGATTTTTGTACGAGCGTTGGGCTTCATATTGGGATCACCTCGACCTTTTGGGGCTGCGATGGCATCGATACTTCTCTGGGTAAGGCCTGGCTTCTGCATAACTGCCCCGTAGGAAGCAAGTCCACTAAAGGTCCGGTAATTTATGGGACCCTCTATTGCCTAAATTGTGCAGCCACCGCCACTGATGGAACCAAAAAAGAAGAGTTCGACCACAGCGTCCTGTGGTGCAGAGAAGACGTGCTGTTTTGAAATCAACTCTACGAGTTGCAACTTTTCTGCAAATGTTTATTTACTAACTATGTGGTGATGTCAAGGAAATACAACGGGTTTGTTTAGTCCACCAGACTAGTGTGAATCAGAACTAAATACGTGGAGCTTGGTTGTACGGTAATTTTCTAGTCTTCATGCAAAATATTTCTAATGTTTTCTATACAAAAGATTTTAGGAATAGGAAATAATTTCGTAAAATTGTAAAATATTCATGCAGTTAGAACACATTGCTCTAGTTCATAGATTACTTATTGAAAACGCTTTTTTTAGAATGAAATTGAGTAAACTATTTCTCTCGATATATTTACATCAACTTTAACATATACAAAAAATCAAAATGTATGTTGTTGTAATTTGAGATTCTTTTACACGCATGTACTGATTTTTAACCTCTTATACTATTCTACCCTTGAGTCCCTGTGCTATCTTTTTAACGGATTTTTCCTTCTTTCTGAGTCGCCGCTGACTGCAGTGAGAGTTGCCTGCTATTCCCGGAGGAAGCGAGTGATACTCTTTTGATGAGTTTATCCTGTATTGTTCTCCCCGACCGCTGTAATAAGCAATGTCTTTTGTAGTGTCTTGCACGAGAACAGCCAGTAATTATGTTTCCTACTGTATTCTTCACCTTCTCTAGTGTATTGTGTAGAGTTTTTTGTTATACTGGCGTGTGAGCGCAACTTAACTTATATACGTACTCACTTTTGTGTTACTTTGCTTGTTGTCGTAAAAAATATATATCATTCAGCCTGGTAAGTTGATGCTCTGTCTGTATCGTAATTATTGCTAATTATTTATAAAGAATATTGTATATTGGATAACTTAGCGTTAGTTCCGAGATGATTTTATTAATTGAAAAGTTCTCAAGTATTTTATTTTCAAGCATACGTTGTTTTATGTTGGAACACTTTCTTTGAAGTTTTTTTATGGTCTCTGGATTGTCGGAGCTCATTTTCTTGTCTCAGTTTGTTGGTTGCTGTCAGCATGAACTTGGGCTGACGCTGTGAAGGGACGTCCCCTGGCTGTGTAGGCCAAGCAACGATGCAGACCTGAACCTTGTAAAGAATTCTGTTAAGTTGACCGCTCTTTTTGTACGCCTCCTGAAACCTCCTGGAAATTTAGGATTTTGTTCCTGCCTACGATTTTTATTGAAGAAAATGTGAACCATGGCATAGACGTGTTCACATGGAAAACTTCTACTAACAGAAAGCTCATATTCACTCCAAAAATTGGAAAAATAGAGGTATGCCAGTTTAGTTGACCTATAAACAAGGATTGCTCAGTTAATTCCTCTTTGGAGCATGGGCATTGATGCACAACATTTTGCTTGCACCAATATTTCATTAGTGATCTGAATTGCTTCTATTCTTGGATTAATACAGCTGCAAATAATATTGTAATTCTTCGACGTGATGTTGTTGCCGCATTGTTGAACAAAATGACTTTCAAAAGTAATTACAAGTTTCTCTTGTTAATTAGTCATGGTCAAGAGTATCAAGTCTAGATTCTTGGTATTGAAGGAATTATCCTCATCACTGATGAGATTGTTACGACTATAATTTCAACAAATATATAGAATTGAACTTTTAAGACACTACAACGCTGTGAGTAAATTTAAGCCATCAAGCTATCAAAGAGCGTAGAAGTTTCGACATCTGGAGTAAATAAGAGACGCATCCTGGGAAGACCTAAAGCTAAGGCCAACATTTAAACTGAATACAGACAAAAGTGAAAGAATTAACCCTGAGGATTATACAGATTGAAAGCTTTAAAAGTGTTTCTATAGAAAGGTACAGAGCTCCAAACTTGCCCACAAATACTTGAAATCATTTGAAGTTTTGTTCTTTAGGACTCAAGAATCCGGATTTACAAAATGCTCCGAGAATTTCTTTAAAAAGTTAGGCTTATTTTATTCATTGAAGATTCCTATTTGTAAATACTTCATGTTTAAAGTTTCTAGCTGGTGCAGTTTATGCTTGACCGTAGCATAATTTTTTCCTCCATTTAAAAAGCAGGCTGCAGACTGATAGCTAGTCTTATTTATTTCATGACCTTTATCAGCTGTGTTGACGGTTGTTGTACAATACCTAATTAATAATTTGCGGACTCCACAAAAATTTCGAAGTAAACATTGGCGTATGAAGTACACTCGTGTTCAACAAGCCCGTCCAGTTCATGCACATTATGAACATGGAGCAGTTTTACTTAGTAACAAGCGGACCTTTACAGAGAAAAATTCACATGCTTTTATTTAATTTCTTTCTTTTATTTACCAGTCGACGACACCTTTCCGAAGGTGTTTCCATACTGACGGGAAAGAAAGCTAATGAAGAAAAAAATTGCGTACTTTATAGTAATCTAGCACTTATGGTATCCACAATACAATGCTTAAAATATACGTGAACTCGTTATATTGAGAAGTCAATACTTAGTCTAACATAAATACTTAATTTCATCTCCTTAGTAACGTTTTGTTTGAAATTAATTTTTTCTTTTTAATTCAGCAGTGACGGATAGAAAGTATATTTATTCATAAATAAATAGCCGACAGCTTCAGAATGTTTCAAAATCAATTGACTCTAATGGTTAATTTTAAAACTTCTACTTGGTTAGTTCAGTTAATCCCGGAAAATCATGTCAATGATGCGCAAAATTTTGCATTTATTATTGAGATGTCCAATTGATGCTTTTTATTGAATTAAATGTTTGCAATGCAATTCTTGTACGTGCGTTTATCTGCCGGGACAATGGAAATATACGGGAAGTTTATGGTGGAAATAACAGTAAGAAAAATTTAAGGCAATTTTAAATCTTGCCCTACTTCCTATGTTTCAACATGCAAGGTGACATACGACGAATTTATACAATCCCTTTTTTTAAACATCGCAAATTAAATTGTGTCCATGTCTCAACAGCTTCGTTCAATTGAGACTTGAGGTTTGACCAATGTGCTCTAAACTTTTAATTTCATAATCTCTTTGATTACATTAAAAAAAAATTACTTTCATCGACTGAATAGAGTTAATTTTTGATTGCGTATGTTATTTAACGACCAGGTTTTAAAACATCAGATGAAGTTGTATTGTATTTAATTTTTAAGGCATGGGATTTGCTGTTATGTTAATAACAATATTCTTTGAATATGTTACCACTGAACAGTTGAATTAGAAGGTGCACTACAGCTTAATAAGAGCTTTACGAGTTCTTCCCCTTGCATGCGTTTCTATTAAGTAGAGCATATTTTATTTTATTTGCTATAATATTCAGTATCAGAACTTAACTCTATTTGATTAAAATTTGTGGCTTAGTCCAACAGAATAACAATAGAACAGTGCATTGTAACTGTACGAGAGTACATATAATTGTTGAATATCGCTTCTCTACTAAAAACTGCCTTTTAATTCTACAATGTCCCAAATTTTCACCATGACTTGCTCCTGGATGTGTAAAATTACTCCATAATTACGGTGTCTGTTAAATGTATGTGCTGCAACACGCCGTTTTGTTTTGTCCACGGAATTCAGTCGTGGAAAATGACGCTCGAGTGTGAGCTTTCAAACGGAAAATTGTGGCAAGCATCATCAAAGCATTTCAGTTTGTTTTGCTAACAAATATTATGGAAACTCATGACTGGGAGTTCTAAAAAAATGATGGTAAAATATTTTCTTTGTCAATACGCTGAGGATCGTTTTATGAAGCACAATTTTTTCTGCTCCTAGTTTCAGAATGGATTGATATTTTTTACCCTCCATTTTTATGTCACAAATTGACTTATCGTCCAGTGTTTGTTGACGATGAGCGTAGCTGCGGACGCATTGTTCTTTTATTACAGGAATTAATTCTATAAGCCAAATTTTACTGAAAATGTTGCGTGGGCAGCGATGTTTTGTCGATATCAGTGTTGAAGGCAATCTTTTGACCTAAAAAAATACCTTGTTCAGATTTATGTGTTTTTGAAGTACTCGTTATTAGAGGCTGACGTCATTTTGCTCGTCCTTTGAAACCCTAGAATCATTTCTCATAGTTTTTTATTCTATTTGAACTCCAATAGAAGAAATAAAAAAGAAAGAAATAAAGAAAAGGAAACAGTATAGGAAAAAGAATAAGAAAATGAATAAAACGTAATTTTCATTGAAGTGGACACTAATAACACGATGCAATATTGGGTCTTCATATGGCTTATATACAATTGTAGCTGATAGATATTCTATAGGGATAGTATAATAATCCGAACGTATTTTTCAACCACTGGAGCAAAGCTTGGTAACAGAAATACGTAAAACGTGAAAAGAATTGCGTTTGCTAAGACAGGCTTCACTCAACGCATTTCATGATTCGAAATTATTCTGTTTTACAGCGCTGAAACTCGGTAACTTTTCTTATCAGAGATGAGGGGCACTAACCTCACTTCTGCCATTGAGACGTATCAGCGTATGCTACAATATGATTCATTTCTTCTCTTGGTTGTCAGTACAGATCGTGAGTTTCCTTCTGCAACCGCACTTCACCGACTGTTTAAAAAATAGGGTTTACGTTCAAGTCCAGAACTTCAATTCCTTTTCTTTGGTTTATTTTCCATTACGATTATTCTCAGCTACACGAGCGCTACTACGGTACAGTGGCCATTTGGTACAAAAAATTTATTTTATAACTTTGAATTTGGTTTATAACAGTCTTGCTTAATCCTACTGTTTGACTTGACTGATATCTTCTGAGCTGTAGTTTTTGAATAGAGGCAATGAATAATGTTATTCTTATGGGGTTATTTAACATTCTAAATCTAAAAGCATATGTCTCGAAGTATAATAGTTTTTTCTGTGATTAGAATTAAGAGAGTCGGGTAGTAATCAGAAACATATAAGGACATTGAAAATATTCATCAGTCTGAGGAAATGATAAACTGGCATATTTTGGACCAGCAGTACCAACGAGTGAAACTTTCCATGCATTATAAGTATCTTAAATTATAATATAGATTAAAAATCAATAGAAGAAAATGGATGAAGGGGATACACAGATTACAGAAGAATCGTCGCACGTTCCATGGTTTTTGTTATATTTTTGGATTCTGCCTCTCCTTGTGTCGAGGCAATCATCATCAACTTGTTGAACTGCTGGTCGCTAAAACTCTATCCCAAATAATTTTTAATTTTTTAAGTTTTCTTTTTGCTCAAGCAGAATTGTTCATCTTCGGTTTGTTTCCACCTGGAGTTTCTTATGACTCTTTTTAAATAACAAATTATTTACGATTTTTTCAAAAATTAATTTGTACCAGTTACAACTGCTGCTGCTGCAATTTTGCGAGCAGCATACTATTATTGCGGCCTATTATTATATTATTATTTATATTATTGCGGCCTATTAGTCGTTAAATTCGATCAATTCAGATTAGTAGTAAAAGCAGGAGTACTCTTCGAAAAGTCGTATTGAATAGTGAAATAGGAAAATAGTTTACATGACATAAAATGCTTCCACTTCTTATTCAGATCTCAAGAAATGTCTTGAATGGAATCAGGCGTAATTTTCATGGGTATTTTGCCCTATGAGTTATTTAGTTTTTGCTTCTTATTACGGCCAACAGTACAGTATATGTTTCATGCTTCAGAACTGGGCCTACAAATGCAATTTAATAATGTAGAACATTATTATCTAATGAAGTGGGTTTCTTTTTCATTATGATGACAGGACACTTATCGCTATAACGATTTTGGGTTCCACCAGTGGAATGGGCATCGTTCCGTTTTGTTGGATAGTTGCATTATCCAAAGGTTCTCTTTCTGTCTACAGGTTCTTTTCCATAAGTTACAACGCACTATTGCATCAGTGCGCTTTGCAAAATAATTCTTTATGTAGAATTTTTAGATGATTTTCATTCCTTGAAGCAGAAAGACAGAAGGAGAGACCTTTTTGAAATACCAGTTTCTGAGGCATGAAGTAATACTGTGAAAGGAGCTGACCTCGTCGTTAAAAGAACTCGTTCATTTCGACGGTTGAGAGCGTGTTGAACTGCTAACAGTTTTTTACGAATAAAGATACGGTTTGAACTAAGACTTAGTTCAAATGATTTAGTATAAGTGTATTTCTCGCAATCTCCTTCCCATTTGTGGCTACATAAAGAAGCAGCCAGTTCTATCATGCAGGTAAACATTGATGTGGTTATCTCATCGTATCCTTGGAATGGTTCTCACTGACGTCTTACCACATTCTTTGTTTACGTTATTGAATTACGGCGTATTTTTGCTCTCAAATTTCAAACTGGTTTCAGCGTTCTCAGAATAAAGAAACGTGCTGGTCAAGATAGACATTTGTTTTAGGAAACTTTCTTGAATCAAACAATTGTCAATTTATTGTACATGTATTCTCTTGATCCTTAGTTGTTTTGCCACTTCAAAGATCTAAAGTTGAGGCAGGCAGCGTTCATGCTGCTTAATTAGAACTGTTTTACACTCTTTCAATATTACAAAAAGTTCAATGACATAATACTGTAGAAATTAATATGCAGAGCATACTAGTGTATAATAACGTTGTAACTTTTATTGCGTTAATTTCAGACTGGGTATCAAAATTCATTTGATATTTTTCTAGCAGTATTTATGCTTTACCACGTATTGAAGTCATAGGCCCACAATAATAGAACGGATGCATCTTCAGATTTTGCGTCGTGAAAACTTCTGTGTGCTATAGTGTCTCCTATTAAAGTAGGAGTACGAGTGGTCTGGTAGTGCTTGTTTGTTTTTCGCTCTGCAAATTGTAATTCTTTTCGACACTTGGACCATTCATCAAAGACTCCACTTGACTTTATGAAGACACGACGAAGCTTGATTAAAGGTGCTGCTACTTCGTTGAAAAAGTCACTGAGACTTCCCGTTTTTGCTGCTCTAATTGGATGATGTTTTCTTACTGTATGTGTTCATAAAACACGTACTGATTTCCTTCGGGGTATTCGTTCTTATACTTCTGTAACAAAATTTGCTGCTTGCTTCTAGGGTTTTACAGTTATTTTGTATAATATATTACTAGAAATATATTTAAAGTGATTATTAGGTCGAACGTCATTATGTATCTCATGTAATAGTGCAATTATTGTGCTTGTATCTTGTTGTGCGCTAACTATTAATAATTAATAAGAAGTATAGTGCGTTCTTTTTCGACCCAATTTGATTACTAAGAACCTCAAAATTTTTGCCTCATATTAATAACAACACGCTAATATACCCACTTGAATCAACCAAACGTACATCTACATCAGTTTGCACTTGTCAGAAGTTTGAGTACGTTTTCATTTCAAGAAATCATCACACAGTACAGCTAAATAACAAATACATTTCTTGCTCTTTAAAATTTATAAGATATTATGAATTTTTATTTGAAGTAAAAAGGGCTCATTTCTGCTCAAGAATTATCCAGAAAAACTTTAGAAACTGAGCACTTTCAAATTGTTTTGACTACTTAGCAGAAATTCTTCTTTATAGCAAAAACCATTTCTATTTAATTTGAAAACGAATAGAAAACCAGTGATATTCAGTCACTTGATATTAAACATTTATTTTCCTGCGTTCAGTTTTGATAAGTTTGTTTGAGCGGCTTTAGAGATTGGCCAGGATAAATATATCTTGGTTTACGATACTCTATCCTCTCGCAGCGTTTCTCTTTCATAAAAGGTAAGAAATTAACAAAAAGAAAACACTTGGGAAGTGTTAATCAAACTGTGCGTGATAGCTCTCAGTGTCACACACAAATGAAGCATTTTTTAATAGCATAGAATATGACAACTGAAATGAGTCGTTCGATCCATTCTTTGGTTGCTACCCAAGTTCCATGCCGTTTTAAGTTAAGGCATCAATCATGTACGTTCACCTGAATCACGCAATCCATGTCAGAAACGTACACGCATTTCACTCACGCACAGGCATTTCAGTCTCGCCCATGGACCACAATCATACACAGGTCATGGGAGTTGGGACATAGAATCAGTACATTATAATACTGTGCGTCCTAATCCAATATCTAGCGCTATTTCTTAATGTGCTCACAGTGCCAGTAAAAACTATGTTTTCGGCAGCTTGTTCGAAGCTTTTTTACAATTTGAACGGGAAAGAAGTTTAGAACTTGGGATGTTTTGAAGTTTTTTACTATTAGTTTTTGGCCGATATTTCTGGTTCGCCCGTGATCATTTCTTTCGAAAAGCCCTTCCAGAGTAACATCATTAACGTCGTTGAAACACTTATAGGTCTCAATAAGTTGTTCTCGCAGTCTTCTTTGTACTTGGGAGATAATTTCAAGCCTTTGAAGACGTTTTTCGTACCTAAGATTATGGAATTCAGGAATTGTTTTCGTTGCTTTACACGTAATTTTCTCCGTTTTAATAATATCTCTTCGTATGGTAGGAGACTACAGTTGCATTGTATATTCCAGATGTGGCCAGGCAAGCGCTTTATAGTGTAGTAATATAATTTTAGGTTATTTGACTTGTTAAATTTCTTGTTATGAAACCAAGGATCCTGCTTGCGTTCTTGACGCTTTTTCCACGTGTTTGTCATGTATGAGGTTTTCAATGATAATGATAACAATGTCTTTTCATTGCTGTAGTGTTTCAATAGGTATGTTATTAATTTTGTGATGGAAATACCAATTAGTTCCACTGACTTGTATTGCTAAACGTTAAGTTGAAGCTCATTTGCCAGATTTCGATCCAATGCAGTATATAATAGTTAAATGACTCTTGATACAAAGTGGTTATACGACTCGTGGTTCACAAAAATATTACCTGCCGCGCACAGTAATTATACGACTAATAAAAATATCAATGATCTGCGATGCACCACTATTACGTATCTTTTGGCACAGAATAGTTTTGGGCCTAGAGCTCATTGATTTTATAAGAAAAACGTGTGTTCTAATTAATTCAAATTTGAAAACTTCTTAGCCTGGAATTATTTGTTAAACAAACATCAGCGAAATTAATATCTAGTTCAGTTTTTGTCTTTCAGTTTTGTAGGGCACTTTTATATTATTGCATCTAAGAATTTCTTTGCAATTTAGGACGGACATTATAAAGAGAGGCTACTAGTTATCGTTTTATTACGAAGCCCTGCTCTCCCGTTATTTCTAAACCTTGAAGGAAGAATGGGTAATGTGCCTGTTCTAGACTACTGAGTATTTATTGCTCATCTGAGAAACAGTACCGTTCTTCATGTATAATTCCATGCTGCACTGGGGCCAAGGCCATCCTCGAGCTTCTCACGGATGTTCCTTGCATTTTGGAATACCAGCGGGCGTCGTGAAGCAAGGCCTGCTTATGTTATGGCTTGGAGGTACGGTGTGGTTATTACATTCAACTTTATGACGAAGGTTTTGAAAATGTGAACGTAAGAATGCATTGCAGACTTGAGATTTTAAAAGATGGACGACTATCATGGATGATTTTTAAGTGATTTGGACCGTTGATGGAGACGTGTGTCAGAGGGCCATCCCTTCCTTCCCGCGTTGCAGCATTTGAGTGACGAGGTGAATTAATGGAGAGCAAACGGTGTTTTATACAACATGAAGTCGTGCATGCATAGCTGAAGCTGATGCACATGGCTCATTTATGTATTTGAGTAAATAAGAATGCGAATAAAAATCTCTAGATCTTGCTTGTAGAACTACAGTGGGGGGAAACAAGTATTCGTACACATGAATTTTTTGAATTTTTTGGATAACTAAGTAATAAATGAAGATGATTTTCATGCACATAACTTATACAGATGCATAATACTCGTATAAAAAATAATAAATGCAAATATCCATCAACAGATGTAAATAACATTCATCCATATTAATGGGTGAAAAAAGTAATCGTACAGTACAACAAAATACACATTTTGAATTTTAGAACATTTAAATTGTAGTAATATTTTTTAATAATCAAGTAAAATATTCTAGAATGTTGCAATAGTATTGACAGTATAGTTACAGTGAACTTGAAAAATAGCAGCAGATCATTTAGCATTTGACATTCGTACGATAAGGTTCTCATCATGGCAAGAGGCAAAGAATTGACTAATTTGAAAAAAGAACTGATTGCTAATCTTTGGAAGGAAGGTAAAAGCTACAGGAAGATGACTGACTATCTGGATATTCCATTCACTACTATTAGTTCAAAGTATAAAAGACTCAAAAGAGTAGAAAACCAAAAGAGAACATGTGTTCCAATGAAGATTTCTCCAAGGTCAGCGAGAAAATTAATACGTTAAGTTAAACAAAATTCAATGGTTACCGTGAAGAGTTGCAGGATGGTCTACGTTTATCAGGAACTTGTGTAACCAAACGGACAATAAGCAACGAAATTCACAAGAATAGTCTAAAGTCGCGCTCCCTTCGTAAAACTCCACTTCTATTGAAAAGACACAGAGATGCCACGTTGGAATTCGTCCGGGAACATAAGGAAAACGAAAAATCGTATTGAGAGAGAGTGCTATGGACAGACGAAAGCAAAATTGAGTTGTTTGGGTATAGTTCTAAGAACCATGTGTGGAGGAAGGATGGTGAAGCCTTCAGCCCAAAGAACACTATTCCAATTGTCTAGTTTGGTGGTAGCCACATCATGGTTTGGGGATGTTTCTCTGCGAAAGGACCTGGTAAAATATCAGTAATAGACGGTAGAATGAATGCCACACTTTATCAAGATATTTTAGAAGCTAAATTAATGTTTAGGTTGAGAAACTTGAACTTCCTCCAGATTGGATTTTTTGACAGGATAATGATCCCAAGCACACAACGAAATGTACGAATAATTGGTTTGCTGATAATAGTGTAAATATCCTGAAATGGTCTAGTGAGTCCCTGGATCTGAATCCAATAGAGTATCTGTGGTGGTACTTAAAAATTCAAATAAAATCGAGAGCACCAACAAACATTACGAAGTTGAAGCCCATATGCCAGGAAGAATAGTACAAAATACCAATTAAAGTTTGCAAATCATTAGTTGTGAACTACAGGAAGAGATTGGTTGCTGTTTAAGGAGATAAAAGCTTTTCTACAAAGTATTAAATGTTGAAGTAATATGTATTTTTGTTGTACTGTACGATTACTTTTTTCACCCATCATTATGGAAAAATGTTATTTAAACCTTTTGAAATATATTTGTATTTCATTGTATATAGGAGTATTATGCATCTGTATAAAGTTAGGTATATGAAAATCATGTTCATTCATTACTTGGTTCTATAAAAAGTTAAAAATATGTATGTGTACGAATACTTGTTTCTTCCCAGTGTAGATTTAACGTCATCTGCTATTCATTTCTTTGATAGAGGGTCAATTATGTCAGAGTGATTTTAATTCGTCTATAATACAGGGTGTTTCAAAAAAATGTACTCACCCTTTAACCGTTGCTAACATGCTGTCTTCTTTGTGTTGCAGGTGTGAGGTTCGAATCTTTGCGAACATGATTCTTTAATCACATTTAATCATGTTCGCAAAGGTTCGAACCTCACACCTGCAACACAAAGAAGACAGCATGTTAGCAACGGTTAAAGGGTGAGTACACTTTTTTGAGACACCCTGTAGGTTTAGTTTCTAATGTTCATGATGGACTCCGTTGCGATTGAATAAAGTGTAATTGCAGTTTTGTGTTCAAACTTGCTAATTGACTCAACAGCTTTGATTGAACTGTTTTAAATAATAGGATTTTGAGAACTACATAGTGTTCAATGAGACCGTGTCCCTCTCAAATTTGAATTCGTTGTTTAATTTTCAAGTCATAGAGCAATTAAAAACTATACATCTCTTGAAAGAGATATTTTCAAAGTTATTGAGCGAGTCCGGGAATTTAATGAGGGTGATCATGTGAGATGGAGGCAATTTTCTGAATGTTGGTTCAGCAACATTTCCTTTTTCGCTACTTTCGAAACGTTTGTTAACATCCAATGAAGCACATTTTTATCTTAGTGAATCGGTCAATAAATAAAATTGAAGGTATTGGGCAGAAATTAATCATTCTTTTTCACAACCAAAATAAAACAGTCACTACTACTTCATTCACAGCGTCTCACTTTTTGATGTGTAATTCAGTTCATCAAAGAACATCGTTTCGTACTTTTTTGAATACGAGTCTTGTAAGGCCACTACCGCCACTGCAGATGAATATCTAACGATGATTAATGGTTTTTCATGCCTCTAATTTGTAAAATTTACATGAAAATGAATTGGTTTCAGCAATATGAAGCTACATGTCATACTGCAAAAATGAATATTACTAGGGTAGGGCAATAATTTTCAAACAGGTCACTTTTATGGTTCAGTGTAATTGAACGGGTCATGGAATTGTACGATCATCCGACCTAACACTGCCTTTTTTTTCTATAGGGTTGGCTGAAAGGAAAAGTGTGCCAAAATGAATCTGAAAATATCAAAGATTTTAAGCATAACGTAGTAAAAAAATTAGTAGTATTGATCCGTTTGCTTTGACAAATGTCACGAGCAGTATGAAACAAAAATTGAACAATTCAAATGATCCTCTTAAAGTATTTGTTTTTAAAACACAATACAAGCTGTTTAATAGCCGAAAATTTCTCCTTCCAATGATGTTTAATTTTCAATTATAGAAGGGAAATTGAATAACTAATTTCAGTTTGAAAGTGGTTTGGTCTTTCACGCCCATAAAGGCACTTATATCTTTCTCCCATTATTAAATGAATACATGTCTCTTGTTTATTGTTACAGTTTCCGACTACCCTGCTTGAGTTCCCATGCCAAGCTTCTATTCATTTTTCAAGCGCTTAACTTGCTGCATATGTCGCGGGTACATATGAATTCTCCACTTACAGCAATTTCAAACTGCATTCATGCATTAGTTTACTTTGACGCCATAACGTAGGTAAGCATACTTTTAACTACCTCTGTGCTGCATGTAGTCTCCATATATCCAGCAGCTGTTCAGTATTCCAGCAGTGTTCCAGTGTTCCCTGAGCCCGGCGTTAGAAGGCGCAAAAGAGCTGCACACTCCGGGCCAACCTTAGTGACTGAGACACAAAGATCTTCATGAACTCCAGTGGCGGTCTTTGGATGGCAGAAAAGTATTGCTTTAGGGGTAGTTCGTGCTTGTTCAGGATTTCAGTGCTAATTCTGAAAGTGAAATTTGAATCACGAGTAAATAAAATTGAAATGGCTGTCTGCTAGTGATTAACGAGCATTTTGACGAATGGACCACTAAATTACCTAGTTTTTTAATGACTCAAAAGTATAATGGTGAAAGTATATCTCTTTCTCGTATATATCAAATACTGAATCGTTCATATCTCGTATTACGTAGGTTACACGTTTTATTTCTATAATAATTGCTAATCCCATGTTTTATTTCTTTGTAAACTTTTTATTCTCACACAAAATAGTTTTTGTACGGATATCAGGGGGACTTTTCATTGTTATATATAAGTTTCAGTCCTAATCATTTCCTATATGCAGTGCTAAAGAGATATAACATTGAATCAAACAATTGAAACCGCCAGCACGCGTGTATAGAAATTTTGATCTCTGAAAGAGTCGAAATCCAAGAAAAAAAATTTCTCGTTTTAAATTTGCATTGAACTCTGATGGAACATTTCATGCAAGCGATGAAGCAATATTCTACATGTTCTGTATCACTTGACTACATCAGGTGAAGTTGTTGTGTTTTAGTTGAAGACTCCCTCACAATTGCTTGTATTTGTTACCATGGTCTCCTGTCTCACTTAAAAAGGGCTTTTAAACTAATGAATGTTATCGATCGAACGAATTGTACATGCAGAAATGAAAACAACGATCTTGATATCTGTTGGATTTCGGCACGTGTGTTTTTGGGAAGCTGTACAGTGGAAATTTATCTTGCTCTCTATCAACAATATGTTATTCAAGTAATCTATCATTCTCTGCTGTCACAATTGAAGGGTGGACTTCACTAGTGGACTACTTGCATTTTTTCCCACGGGAAAAAATGCAATTAGTCCACTAGTGCTGTCCACCCTTCATAGAGTAAACTACTGGATCGTAATCGCCTCTGTCAGCGCAGTGTTAGCGACAGCACGGGAGTGGACTACTTGCATTTTTTCCCGCGGAAAATATATTATATTTACCACGGGAAAAAATGCAAGTAGTCCACTAGTGCTGTCCACCCTTCAATTATTATGTGGGTGAGGCTGTCCCCGTCATGCTCGCTCAGGAAAATCACTATAAACTTGCGTTACATTTGCCTCGGTATCCTGACGCAGCTTCATGTTAAGTACATCGTCTGTACGGCATAGTTACATACCTGTACAAACAGGTGTTCTAGACTCACAAACATGCTGATTGGTCAATCGGATGTTTGACGTTTGCTTAAGTGGAAGTAGGTTCCCGAGTTTCTGAGAAACAAGAAAAGTGTTCCTAAAAATTACAACGAAATCTGAAGTTGTGATATGATGCATCTCCAAACTTCCATGTGAGTATTTGTTACGTAAGTAGCATGTATATATAACTATACTTCAGTTTACGTCGGCCTCGTAGAGTAGGAAAACATGCTCTAGTGTACGTCTTTGCTGCGTGTTGTCGCTATGGAAATATCCGTCTGTTATTGTGTCATTTGCTATTACAAATACATACAGTCAAATGTGACCTTGAAACGAGATTTATACAAGTGATTTTAGACACAAAGTATTGATACAAAGATAATTATGCATTAGTATGGGAATCGGTGCTAAATTTCTTTGTTTTTCGTATTTCTTAGTCTTTTGCCGTATGACCATATATTTTAAGCTGTTTTAGGGTTATGCTAGGTGATTTACAATTTTCAAAGCTTCCTCCCGTGTCGATTTCTCACTGGATTGATCATGGTAGATATTATGCAGTAAAAATATCGAAGGAAATAAAAATTCAATCATAAGAAGAAGCACTCCGCCTCTCATCTGAGTGATGTTGTCAACAAATCCCGTGTCAAAAACCTACTTGTATTTGCTTATTTTTAGCCAGTAGTATTGAAGAAATTCTAACTCAGTTCCGTGAATGTTATTCGCAGCGTTTGATATATCTCGATAATTGAAAGCCGGTAACGATGTCTGCCTAAATTGCTGTTGTCACTAAGGTTTCTCTAGCAACGAGCTCTCGGCATCAAGGTCGTGTTGTGCATCCGTTTACTGAGACTAAAGAGAGGTAAAATAGTCCAGATTTGAGAGGTGAGCATGTCGCTTAATGCAGGCTGCTTGATGTGTGGCTGATCTTTCATATAATGCTTCAAACGGGACTACGCAGTAATAAATTGGATGAAGGTAAATTGAAAATGATCGGTATTACACGGGCTAAGTTCCTATCTCGTAACCTCGACACCAAATCAGCATTTTCAAAGATTTGTACGTATATCATGGGATGGTAACACGATGCTCAGATTACTTGATTCCATCAGAGTGCGATGATCTCACTCCAGCATAGTCCTCGCATTCAGGCGCCGCTCACACGACGCTCCATCTATTGGATTTTTATGGAGCAAGTCCACGTGGTCCGCAGCAAGAGAATCCGTGTATCCTCGCAGTCGCAGCATTCCATTCAGCGTGGATATTTAACCTCTTTTACAGAATGGAAGTGGCAATATCGAGGCCATTTGCAGTATCCATTGATTCCTTCTATATCTGCGTCTTCCCAGACTAACCGACTTTCCCTAGGCTGCCATTGGAGAGGAGGTCTAATCTTCTGGCCTTTCGGAAGGCTGTCGTGAATAGTAAGCATGCACTGGCTTAGCAATGATGGCATATTGTGTCTCCTGGCATGACTTTTTTTGCTTCATTCTCAATCCAATTGAATTTGGCAAGATCGCTCGGCTTCTGCTCATCTCAGATAGCATTTTTCGGAGCCCTGTAGCATGTTCTTGTGTGGACTGCTGCATTAGGTATACTCTGACACTTCCTCACTTCTTACCGTCTCAAAGAACAACAAAGTAAATACTGAGTTTATTAATGCTATCGCGGAATAAAGCTTGTGTAATATTTATAAAACAAACTTCATAACATTGTGTGGTCTAGAGTATGTCCAATAAAAAAACATGCAGCCACGCGCCAGTGGGCAATTGATTCATTTTCAAAAACTGGGAGCGTTTTGAAAACTTCATTCATGTCAAAGTTTGCTCAACAGTCCGAAAAAAGTTTCCCGTTTGTGCAAATATCACACTAGGAGTTTTTAATTAGTAACAGCCTGCCACCTGTGAGTCAGAACATTGTCAGAACGTTGAAAATGTTCAAAGTATTTCTGTTTTAAATGCTTTTCTTTATTTTATGTCACTCTTAGTGTGCTTAAAAAAAGGTCGCCCATACAACATCTTTTGTCGTTCAAACTAAAATGAATGACAACTTTTACCTATTGATACTCGTTAATGATGCAGGAAGACATTTTGCGATTATGAAATGAATAATGATCTGTGACAATAATTCCATGAATATATCATTTTTCTAAATCTATCATATGTAATTAGTAGGATGTAGGTAAAAATTGAAGACAGTAAATGAAAGATTACTTGCTTATAATTTACACTTGCTTTTTTAGTCGTTAAACCTTTTTGCATTATTTTTATTACTTGGTCGCGCTGGCACTAGTGACAATTACTTGGATAGGCAACCGTCCCTGAATCGTTACTTTTTCTTTTATAGCGACTTCTTTGCTTGGAGTTCGTTTCTAGCTCCGAGTTTTTATTTTTCTGCGAAGTTGTTTTTTTTTGTAAGACTATTCTGGCCTGAGCTAATGTCTGTTTTGCATACCAAGTCGCACAGGAAGAACCAACTCTCGTTGACCAAGTGTTTGAATTGTTTTTTCTCTTCAGAAGTCTTTCGGTGCGCACGTTTGGGGAATTCGATATTCAACGACGAGTGTAATTGGAATGCAAGTTGGAGAGCGGTTTTCTTGAGGCGATTAGCGAGAAATGCAAATCCTTGGTGAGTGGCGGAAGAAAATTTTCGTTACGGCTCTAGCTGTCGGCGAGTAACCGCCAGGGGATTAAATATTTTTAAAGTACGAATAAAATTGTTACCCATTCTGAAATGCTTGACTAGTAAACTTGTCTCAGTTAATAAGGATTGGTTCAGCTCCTTGGGGCTCAATGCAATCCTAGGCTTCGTGTACTAGAAGGCCACAATTCGTTCGTCACTTCGTTATGCGGCTTCATTAAACAGGGTCTCCATAAAGTCTCTTTCATTTTAAAAATTTATTACAGATGCAATTGATAAAATATTTTATTCAAATTTATTCTATTGTATTCAGTGTTTATTAAAGTTTTTAATCACATTTGTGTATTTCAAGGATCCTGTTTGTGAAAGAAGAGCTTTTGAGACTTTATGAGAGACTTTATGGACACCCTGTAAATTTTGTATGAGGCTCAAAATTTCCGTGTTGTGATTTGTTAATTAGAAGATTAGAAATATTTAGTAAACCACTTGTTATGTTTTATAGAGTTCTAAAACTTAGTTCGTAAGCTTCAGAGTTGAATATGTTAACGTTTTCAAGTGGTAGATAAAAAGTTACAAATAATTTCATATACTACATTATTTGCTCACAAGAGACAAATGCATCCAATAGATGATTCAGTTAATACGAGTAATAGTAATAGAATTTCAAGAGAAAATTACAGAGACATGAAAGAGAGACGATTTCGAGAGCTTACATAGAAATTATTAGATTTGAGCTTCCTTTGAGAAGAGAATTTTATGTGTTGTTCACACAGAGGTAGCCTTCCATGCATTAATCTCACCGGTTTACAATTATACACAAAGCGAGTTAATTATGAGTTCATTTTCAACTCGTCATAAGAGAAGCATTCATGGGCTTGTTCAGGTGACCTTTGCGAAGTTTCAGAAAGCGACCATGCGCCTGCGTGCACGGTGGGTGAGAGTTCAGTTCGGGGGCATCCACATGTAAACTCTGTACCAAGTAATGCTAGCCTTATTTTGGGATATTTGCAGAACTGTAGCGAGGTTTTTACTCATATAAGTACCTTATAATAGTAATATATTAATGTATTTGAAGGGTGGACAGCACTAGTGGACTACTTGCATTTTCTCCCATGGTAAATATAATGTATTTTCCACGGGAAAAAATGCAAGTAGTCCACTCCCGTGCTGTCGCTAACACAGTGCTGACAGAGGCGATTACGATCCGGTATTTTTGTTCACTGCCCGCAGAGATTATCTTGTTTGCAATATTTTTTCTAAAAGTTGAGCTAAAATAAACACACCCAGCGTATTCCGCTGTTAAACACATCGGTATCAATATTGAGTTATTTTCAAATACTTTGCATGATGACTGTATCATTTTGACTTTGAAGGTGAAAATTTTTTGGATGTGTTTAGGATTGACAAGTGACGAGCTAAATTCATTCAATATATTGCGATGGTATTCTGATTAGGTTAACTGTCGGGTTAATAATGATTAAATTGACATTCTCATCCCAATGAAATGGGCAAAATGAATCTTTAAATTTTAAAAGGGACGATCAACTCATTTGACCTACAGTACGTTCACTTATTCAGGATTTAGGCTTAACTCAATTTGAAAATTCATCTTGACTAAACTTTTCAATCTTCGTAAGATAATGTGTCGGGCTCAAGAACCTTTAATTCTAAGTCTAGCAATAATAGAAACATTTCATGGTCTGAAAATAGAAATAATTACATTTCCTTATCAGCTGGTATCGCCACGACGACATATCTAAACACACCTTGCACATTTTCTCTGGTAAATATTTCCCGTGGGGCTGAGAGGGCCATGTCCCAATAAGGTTTTTGTATTGCTCTACAAAAGAAAAGAAATGATAATCCGTCATCCGCTTTGGAAGGTGTTCGAAGGTAATAATCAGATTATAGTCTCTTTCTAAAGGGTTTAATTCGTTGAGTTGTGGTCAGTGACCGGAGGGTGGTGAAATCGACGCAGTTTAAGTCGTCGGAGAGACGTGAAGGCCTATTTTTAACACGCAACTTTTTTAAATTTACGAAGTTTAATAATAAACCTTAATACATGACAACTATCGTGTGAAGTTAATAAATCCCAACAATCTAGTAAATTTGCATACGATTGCATAAATTTGTGGAATAAATAGCTTCTCAAATTGAGGTTTCATTATTTTATGTAATAAGGACTTGTCGTGACACTGATTTATTTTGTGTATGCTATTAAAAGAGGGTAAATTATAGTTAACTCGACGAAGTTATGTTCGCTCATATTCTTAGAGGCAATAACTGGGCATAGCTGTTACTAATTGATACAAGGCTCTAAAAGTATCATAACCGCCCTTTCATGAAGCTACTAAACAACCATTTAGGTATACATTATTAAGAAACACATCAAGCAAATGCTCGTTCAGATTCTTTAGCTCAGCCCAAATTACTCCCTCTACTTGGAAGTAGTAGCAGCATACGTCTTTCGATTTCTGTTGTTAACTTTCATTGGGTAACGTATCGTGCATGTTACGGGTTCCTAAACCGATTGTGCCCTTTTGATTCAGCCCAAGAATGCCTTCTCTTAACATTCAAACGGAATTGTGTCATGAGAAGCTTAATATTTTCGGGGTAACCGTGAGACACGAACCTTGCAGCTGGTCACCGTGGCTGATGTACGTATGTGTGACCTTCGACACTTGGTGAATCTCTACTTCATTATTATCTTTATTGTAAAATTCCCTTTGATTTGAATGTTGTGCGCATGTAACACACTCATGTTGACACATTTGCTCATCATTCTTTTTTATGACGAGCGTTAAGCGATGTGAATGAAACAATTTTTTATTTTCTTTGGATGCATCGATAAGTTTGAAAGCTCTAACGTTATTCGAAGTTTCATCTTGTATAACAATTATATTCCTGATTTAAAGACATTTATTTTTTGTCTATTTAATGTGAGGCACCGCTTCAAAAATTCTCATTGAAATTCTGATAACATTCGTGGTACAATATGACGAATGCACTTGCACTTGGAACATAACATACCATGTTTCAATACTGGAAATCTTGCACAATCCGTCACTAAGGCGTCTCGCTTATGTCAACAATGTGCGTAATATTTAAGCTCCTGCCATGGCAAGCATGGGAAATGAAATGCAAAATTCTTAGAAACAGAGAAATTCTGATTTCTTGTTGTTCCTTGTTCTTAAATTCTGGTTCCTTGTTATTAAATTCTGGTTCCTTGTTATTAAATTCTGGTTCCTTGTTCTGCCTTGTCATTAAATTCTGTG
>VCRD01003076.1:28744-44631 GCA_006783055.1 Trinorchestia longiramus
TCTCACTCTCACCTTCCCTCTCACTCTCACCTTCCCTCTCACTCTCACCTTCCCTCTCACTCTCACCTTCCCTCTCACTCTCACCTTCCCTCTCACTCCCACCTTCCCTCTCTCCTCTCACCCGTGTGTTGGGGGTGAAAGTAACACAGGTAGCGCTGGGTATGCGGTGGGTGAGCATGGGGGCGTGAGTGGACAAGGAGATGTCCCAGATGTCAACACCGTCACGGCGGACGCCCCCCAGCAGGTTGCTCGACCAAGGGCACCACGCAGCGTCCAGGTACCCACCCTCACCTCCCTCAGAGTACCAGGTATTTATTAGGGCAGTGATGAGGGTACCAATTATACAGTCAAAGCTATAAGGCAGTGATGAGGGTACCAATTATACAGTCAAAGCTTTAGGGCAGTGATGAGGGTACCAATTATACAGTCAAAGCTTTAGGGCAGTGATGAGGGTACCAATTATACAGTCAAAGCTTTAGGGCAGTGATGAGGGTACCAATTATACAGTCAAAACTTTAGGGCAGTGATGAGGGTACCAATTATACAGTCAAAGCTACAGGGCCGTGATGAGGGTATCAATTATACAGTCAAAGCATCAATTAGGGCAGTGATGAGGGTACCAATTATACAGTCAAAGCATCAATTAGGGCAGTGATCAGGGTACCAATTATACAGTCCAAGCAACAGTTATGTATCAGCGTGCGAATTATGACGAAGGCACCGATTATACATAAGCTAGCAACTTATTATTCATTAGGATGTTAATTCTTTTTCAGGACACCAATTATTTATGGAAATTATATGTTAGAGTATAAATTATTTATCAGGACATCGATTATTTATCAGAGCATCGATTATTTATCAATGTACTAATTATCAGGACAACAAATATTGAGGCAACAAATTGTTAACATTATTTGACACCAATTTAGCAATAATAATGCATTTACACCAATTAACTACTTCCCTTTAATATTTTAGCTACTGGCTGCTGTGATTTATCACAGGTACTTATTAGTCTGTACTCGTGTTTGATTATTTGTAATAATTAGGTAAGAATGCTTCATTAAGTTTTATGCCATTCATTTATTCGCGAATACTTTTTAATTTTATTAAAACACAGAATTTCAAAGAAACCTTCCCTCTGATTTCAGTTCTTTTTCGTAGGCAAGGTGAGCAATTAATCAATTCCAATCGTATATTGAAAACAATATAATTTTTTTGCTCCTTTCTCCAGATGGTATATAACTATTTTAATTTAAAATTTCATTTGAATGCCAGAACTAGAGAAGCTTAGAAATCCTAAAAATCTCCTGTGAAGTGCTAAGTCCCCGAAAAAAAACATTATAAGTTCTTTTTTCAGAACCTCTTTCAGTCATATTGGGTAAGGAAACGAAAAACTCCGTGTATAACTAATTACGCTCAGGTTTCCCATATTTAGTAGTCAGCCATAAATATTTATTGCGGTATAGTTCATTTATATTATACGCATATAGCTGGTCATGTAACAATACTAGATGCAGCAGATACTCAGTTTGTATTATTGGCTCGTGTGGGTAACACCTTTAAACTGAATTGAAATACACACGCTAAGCACTAAGTGCAAAATACTCCTCCCAACATCTGCCAATGTTTCCGATGCTGTATTCATGTACAAATACAATGATGTTTTCCGTGAGATTTTTGCTTTAAATCAGGATGACAGTTGACCATATGTATTAAAAAAGCTTCTTCAAAATTGAAGCTTCTAGTCCCCTACTCCAGCACTCAATCGCCAATTCTGCACAGCGCAGAAACTACGAGTTAGTGACAGGATTTTCTGCCTAGAACTTTGAATGGCCAGAATACTGAAATTATTATCGCTACGTCAGTGCCTTAGACCTACTGATATAAATATATTAGCATAACAAATTTTCCTGTGGAACTCACTTTAGGTATTTTCAGTACGACGAGAGGAGCACCTGGCTTGTCCATACTCCATACCCTAATTGTTTTATCCATTGACGCCGACAGGAAAATGGTGGGAGCTTCATCCCTTCTTTTGTCTTTGGATTCTGTCCTACTTCCAGTCTTTGAACTTTGCGCCTTCTCTTCTCTTTTGTTCGAGCGTTCATCAGAAGCACGAGTCTGAGTTTCAAGAGAATTTCTCTTCAGAGACTCGTCGACTGCTATGCCATCACTAGCAGGCATGTCAGAGGTAGAAGACCGAGAGATTCCATCAATGCCAGGGGCAGATGAAACAGCGGGTTCAGATGAAGAATCCATGGGTTTAGATTCTTCTTCAGTATTATCTTGGTTGTTTTTAATTTCAGACTCCGTTTTCTTTTGTTCAGGGGTTTTTCCATTGGCAGGTTCGTTGACACCCGTCGAGGTCTGTTCATTCTGTGGGTCACATCTGTCAATTGAGTCATCATTTCCTGCAGCTGCGTCTGTCGGTGCAGTAGTTTGATCATCTTCAACTGAACCGTTGGAGCTCAGGTAAACTGAGTCGTTTTGTCTGGAAGTTGTGAAACCTTCTTGTGCTCCATGCTCAGATTCTGCCAGGTTAATAATTTGAATTATAGGGTGTCCACAAAATCTCTTAGAAAAGTCTCTCGTAAAGGTTCAACAGCATCTCTTTCACAAACATATTCACTGGAACACACAGACGCAAAATGTGATTAAAAACTTTAATAAACACTAAAAACAATAGAACAAATCTAATTAAAATTCGTCAATTGCAATTGTAATAAAGTTTTGAAATGGTAAAGAGACTTTATCGACACCCTGTATTTTTCTAGCAAAGTTAGTGTCTTCATAATACTCTATCGTTGCAAGATTTATGTCTGCGACATCATTGTCTTAAAATGCATTCAATATGAAACCATGCTATTCATGAATTCGACGCATACCTTAGAGCTATGAATAGTGATACTTTTGTTCACATTATGCGAATTATAGGTAAGGAATTTTGTTGATTAAATAAATAATTGTGTATTGCTTGTGCTTTGATATATAAATTTCACGTGTATATGGTTAAAACATCCAATACTTGGCAAATTTTTCGCCGAATCAATGCTATTTTTTACATTTTGATTACATTCATACTCACCCTGTTCCTCGATTTTCATATATAACAAAAATATCGATTTATAATTCGTTCAATACCTGAATAGTTAGGTTTATAATATAATTAGAAAGGTCAACGATGAGTAAATAGAATGCTCGTTTCAGAATCCGTAGAGTTTTAGACAGAATCAATTATAGATTTGAACGACACGTTTCTCTATCAGATTAATGACATATTAGCACTAAAGCATATCTCTCAAATATTTACCGCTGAACCATCATGAAAAGGGCGATCTTATTTCGGACAGAAGTTGAAAGATTTTTGCCATGTTTAGGAATTTACAAGCCAAAAACCTGCCAGAAATTTGAATGCATGAAACCAGACATGGGAAAATAGAATCACGATTTATGTATAGAATACTTGATAAAATATACACCACTAACATAGTTTCTTGTTGTCTATAATCATTGCACGAGTTTCATTCAAAATTTCTCGAAATACTGATGCAAATAGCAATAAACTTTAAAATATGACATACATATGTATATTTCTTGCAATTGCTAAAATTCATCTACTCTCATATTTTCTGAAAATCATTTTTTTATGGCAGTTCAGAGGTTTATTTTTGAAGATAAATGTCTTGATAACACGATATCCGTAAACGATACAAGAGTGTTAAATTTGAACTTCTGGTGTGTTAAAATCTACGGATTCCGAAACCAACATTTAGTTTACTCTGCGTAAACCATTTTCTAATTCGTTTTCACATAACTATTCAGACATTGAACAAACTTTAAATGAACAATTTCCATCATCTCAGTATAGATTAGATATGAATATTTCGATATATTCAACTATGATGAAATTTATAGGAAAAAATTTGTTCGATTTCTGGGGAAAATGTAAAAGACATCCCCTTCTGAGAATTTTTAAATTTTTCGATCAATATCTCACAACCGCGGGAAACTTAACTAATAAATGCAACGATTGGAGGCACCGAAAAGTTATTCTATTAGTGCAAATTTGTTCTGGTATTGTCTCCATACCTCATAATTCACACTTCCATATCCATCATATGATGCATTCTATTCTTTGTAAAATATTCCCTTATTGTGAGCAATTTATTTAATTATCAAAGTCACATTCACTATGTGCCGTGGTTCTCACTATTAGAAAAATATACACATAATTGATATTTGCAAATTTTCTCAACAAAATTACGTATTGTACATACCTACAAAACTTTTTAGATTTGCTCTGTGTCTAAAAATCGATAAAACCTGTAATAAGCATCAGGAAACATATGCAGAGGGTTTTTATTCATTATAAATTGAGAACATTTGGCTTCATTCTTCGTTACAAATGTGAAATATTGTACTTCGTTGTTCATTGCAAATTGAAAATATTCGGCTTCATAGTTCATGACAAGTTAAGAGTGTTAGGCTTTAGTAACAATTTTAGTAGTTAAGAATTTCCTTTTCTGATTACAGAAATAAGAAAAGACACTGTCAGCAACAAGAAGAATTTGCTAATCGCCATTGGCTTGAACGTGTTAACTGGAACAAATTTGATCGGGTATTGCATCTATACATCATTGCTTACACTTCCAATGGTAGTGGAATATTTCAATCGATTTGGTGCCTCCCTCCTATATTTCTAAGCTTATGTTTCTCGTTTTCATTATGTTCATACCCAATTTATGTTGAAGTGTTTACCTACGGTGAAAATTGTTTTGCTGAAGTCTGTGAGGTGTCTTGATAGTTGTTTAAAAATACATATTTCGAATAATGCTGAGTTAGTTGAATGTTCGTTTCAGAATCCGTAGATTTTAGTCACCAAAATTTCAAATTCAATGTTTTTGTATTGATTGTAAATTTCATAGCATTAACGCATTTTTCTTTACAAACTAACCTCTAGGCTGCCATAAATAATTAATTTTTAAGCAAGATGAGAATAAATTACTTTGTAGAAGGTTAACATATATACCTCAATCCATTTTGTTTAGTTTCTCATAGCCTGAATATTTTCAGAAATCTAGCATGCAACTCATGCATTGATTATAAACGATAACAAATTATTTAACTATCGTAAGTTTTATAAAGCACTTGATGTATATTACGTAATTTCCATTTCCCGTGCATCTAGTGGCGTGCTGTCGAATTTCTAGCAGTTATTTAACGCTTTTTTCCCCATTTTCTAATATTTTTATTTTCTTCACACACAATGCGTTTTGATATTAGGTTGTTACAAAAATAATGGCCAATTTCAGAAGCATGCATTTAATCCTTGGTAAATGAACAATAGAGATGTTAAACTTAGTCAAAATATAAACCTTGAGCAGCTATGCATCTCTGCCATCGAACTACGAGATTCTTTATCCCTTGTTGATAAAAAGTTAATAGATGTGATGCAACAAAATCTTTGAAGGTCGTTTCCACCTCTTGTTTAGACCTAAAAGTTTTACCATCCAAAAATGTGCTTAAGTGCTTGAATAAATGATAATCAGTAGGTGAAAGATCTGGAGAATATGGAGGATGTGGTAAAGTCTCATATCCCAGTTCTGTGAGTTTCTGGACGGTCATTCTTGCAACATGTGGTCGCGCGTTATCGTGGAGCAGAATTGGACCACGTCGATTCACTAATGCCGGTCTCTTTTCACTCAATCGAGCATGCATAACAGCGAGATCATTGCAGTATCTCTCTGCATTAATGGTCTCATTGACTCCCAAAAAACTGTAGTGAATAACACTTATTGCAGACCACCTGGACAGTCACCATAATCTTTTTCTGGTGCAGCATTGGCTTTGGGAAGTGTTTGGGGGGCTCATCACGATCGAGCCATTGACCTGATCGTTTACGGTTATCATAAAGGATCCACTTTTCGTCACAAGTGACAATTCGTCCAAGAAAGGGATCGTTGGTGTTGTGCAGAGAGAGCATCGAGCACACTTCAAAACGCCTAAGCTTTTGATTCTCATTGAGCTCACGAGGAACCCATTTGTCGAACTTTTACACCTTTCCAATTATGTTCAAATGGCGCGAGACTGTTGCAATGCTGACACCAAGTGTCTGAGACATTTCTCTAACACTTTGACGTGGATTTTGCTCAACAACCGCCTGCAATTGCTCGTTCTCGAGACTACCCAAACGTCCTCTACCCTCTTCATTTCTAAGGCTCTCATCACCACTCCGGAATTTCCCGAACCACCTTCGTACTGTCTGATCCCTTGTGGACTCTTCTCTCCATGCTCAGTTGATATTGGCAGAAGCTTCGGAGGCGTTGTGCCCAAGTTTAAACTCGTGCAACATAAGTAGGCGAAGGTCATGTTTTGTCATGTTCATCATGGTGGGATTCTATCCTTCAAAGTTATGTTCTGTCTGAAAAGAAGCTACAAAATATTAATAAACACACATTAATTGTTATGCATGCCAAGGTTCATCGAAAATAAACTTAAAAAGTTGTGTTAAAATTACTTCTCAAACCCCAGACCTTCGAGCGGCCATTATTTTTGTAACCTAATATTTCCAACTGCGATGAAATTTATGGACCAAAAAAATTGATCGATTTCTGGAAAAAGTGTTAAGGCTCATTCACTTATGAGAATATTTTATTTTCTATCAATGTTTCAAATCACGTGAAACTTGTTATCTTATTCTTGCATCGATTGAAACCAACGAAAAATTACTCCCATGGTTCAAATTTGTTCAGGTATTGTATCCATACATCATCGTTAAGTCTTCCATGTCGATGATATGATAAGTTCAATTTCTTGCTAAATATTCACTCGTTCTACACAATTTATTTTCGTATAAATCAAATTCATACTCAATAGATGCTGAGACTTTCAATTTTAAAAATATATATACGTAATTAATATTTGTTAGATTTATAGATGAAATTACGTATGGCATATCTCTACGGAACTTAGGTTTACTATCAGCGTCTAAAACTCTTTAAAACCTCTCATAAATGTCCAGAAACGAACATAACCTTTATTTACACTGCCATCGTAAGAGGAATATGTCATTCAATAATTCTAAGCTATTTAACATGTTTTGATTATATTCATACTCAAATTGTACTGATGTGTACAATTATGATGAAAATTATATATTCGATGCCTGTGAATATATAATAAAAATAAAAAGAGTGAAAAGGAATAATAAGGAACTGTTTACCGCCGAGTAAATTGAATGTTCGTTTCAAAATCCGTAGATTTTAGTGGCATAATCTGTTGTCATTGGATACTCCTGCATCGTTTACGAATTTAAGGAGTATCGTTTCTCTATTAAAAATTTATCTCGAATCAGTTGTCAAAAAGACATTTTTAATTTAATGAGAATAAATCATTTTTTCAAGGTCGGAGAATACCATTAAAAAAATTCTGTTATATATGATCATATCTCAGAAAAGAGTGAGTTTAAAATTACAAAGATTAGATTCAACGAAAAAGCTGTTATTGGTGTCAATTTTATTTTGTGTTTAATTGTGATTAATTTCGTTTCTTTTGTGTCTGGTATGGTATTGTCTAGTTTTTTCTAAGTATTTTTCAATGCGACAGGACTTTTTTTACCATGTTCAGTATTGATTCAACTAACACCATCGTAACCATCCTAATCTGAGTTGACGATCCTTGTCTTGCTCTTCTAACGTGCTTGCAGAAATCCTACCTGCAGCTGCTACTCCTTATCTTCCTCTTCTAACGTGCTTGCAGAAATCCTACCTGCAGCTGCAATTTCTTATCTTCCTCTTCTAACGTGATTGCAGAAATCCTACCTGCAGCTGCAATTTCTTATCTTCCTCTTCTAACGGGCTTGCAGAAATCCTACCTGCAGTTGCTACTCCTTATCTTTCTCTTCTACCATGCTTGCAGACACTCTACCATCAGTAGACATCTCACTGTCTATTTTGTTAAATACTCTCGTTGACATCCTACCATCAGTAGACGTTTCTGTCTATTTTATTAAATGTTCTTGTTGACATCCTACCTTCAGTAGACGTCTCTGTCTATTTTATTAAATGCTCTCGTTGACATTCTGCCATCAGTAGACGTCTTACTGTCTATTTTATTAAATGCTCTCGTTGACATCCTGCCGTCAGTAGACGTCTTACTGTCTATTTTATTAAATGCTCTCGTTGACATTCTGCCATCAGTAGACGTCTTACTGTCTATTTTATTAAATGTCTCGTTGACATTTTACCTTCATCAAACGCCTCACTGTCCTCCATCGACGCCCCTGAGCCGTGAGGAGGTTTCCTGCCGGAGGCCCCTGTAGAGGGCCTCCACATCACCCTGGTCACGGGGCCTGTGTGACCTGAGAACACCTCCGTGCAGCGGTCTCTCTCGTACGTCCGGCACTAGCCCAGGTAATCAAAAATTAGCTCTTAACCTTGAAATAATCCTTCAAATAAATCTGTTAAATCTTGTAGTTCCCGTGACTCAAATATTGGCACAGAGTGCGAGATGGTCGTCAGTGACTCAAATATTGGCACAGCGTATGAGATGGTCGTCAGTGACTCAGATATTGGCACAGCATGTGAGATGCTCGTCAGTGACTCAGATATTGGCACAGCATGTGAGATGGTCGTCAGTGACTCAGATATTGGCACAGCGTGTGAGATGCTTGTCAGTGACCTACTAAAGTGACATATTAGCACAGCGTGTGAGATGGTCGTCAGTGACTCAGATATTGGCACAGCGTGTGAGATGGTCGTCAGTGACAGATATTGGCACAGCATGTGAGATGCTCGTCAGTGGCCTACTAAAGTGACATATTGGCACAGCGTGTGAGATGCTCGCCAGTGACTCAAATATTGGCACAGCGTGTGAGATGCTCGTCAGTGGCTTACTAAAGTGTATCGATGGACATCCTTATGACAGGAAATTTTGGCGGAGCAGATACCATGTACTACAATAAACAAAACAAATGTTGATAATTATATTTAACTTCTGGATAAGGTAAGGCTTCACTCAAATGCTCATTTTTTTAAATTATTCAAATCATACTTTTTTGCTGGTTTTTGTTGTAATGAGTTAAGAAATGCGTAACATCAGTGTGATAAATTTAAAAAAATATTGAATCGAAATTATTAAAAGTCAACGTCAGCTTATTTTTACGAACAATAAATTTGCGCAACTGAAAAAATGTATGTGTTGTCTGTTTTAAATACACGTGGGTGAGGTTTCATTGCATATCAAATCATCAGTAGGAATGGAAAACAAGTACGAGTTATACCCTTATGTTTTATAAACAAAAATAATAGAAATAAATATTCATCTATGTCATTCTACTCGACTGAATTTTGACATAAATTGAAAAACTTGCTTGACTGTTTTTCTGTTGATACGAAATATTTGTTTCAAAATTTTTGAATGTTGGCATGCACGTTTTTTTTGCAAGTGAAGTTTTGAGTAACTGTAAAGTTGAGGTGTTTTTTTTTGTGATCAATAAAGAGAGCCCGTAATGTAATGTATCATAATGAATATACTACATGTAATACACGTATGTACTGCATCGTTTTGAACATGTAATGCATGCACTATATCGTGATAAACATGTACGTGCGTTTTATTGTATTGTACATCATGCGCATGCTCACGCAATGGGCATGCACTCCAAAAAAATTATTTTCATGGTCCTAAAAAAGCGTTTAATTTGACTCTTTTAGGTCACAGAATAACACTTCCGGAATGAGAATAAAGAACAGCATTCAAGAAGAGAGCTCCTTGACTTCCAGCCTTTGTTCTCCCTGCAACTCTTCATCAGCCTGCCAGTATGTCTACAAAAAATGCCAGCACGCAGTGCCTCGAAAAAAGGTGAGGCTTATATAAGTGTGGGCCTTTTCTTATTCTATTCTCTTGAGGTTGAGTTCGGAAACTTCACTTATTTAAAATCTTCCTATAGTTTCACAAAGTGTTCTCTGCAATTGGAGTTTATACACATCTAGAAAATATATTTCTATTTTCCTCGAGTAAAAGTTCTTAATTTTCTCTTTACTATGCCTTTACTATCTTTTCTTCATTTATAAACCAAAAAGTAAGACATACATCATGTGACTTTTGAAACTTATGTATTTTTTGTACAGGTAAAAAATTGCGAACATTATGCCTCGAGTTTGTCAAAACCAACATTTTCTATTTTTTAATCGTACTCGTGGACCTTCTTCTCTACATCTCAACGCGTTCATTTATAATTTTGAAAATAATCAAAAACGACACCCCAAACTGGAACATCGAACAAAAGCAAACACAGCTTGACGTAATATTTTTATTTTTAATAGACCTGCAAGAAAAAACTGGTTCTGCTCACCAGACATGAGCAGTTTTTTGTAGGCAGTTCTGCAAAGAGGTTCATTTCTTGATTGCATGGATTTAAATTTTGGCTGATTTCATAACATCTATTTGGCAAGTATTGCCATCGAATTCCACAAGACAGAAAATGGCTCCCAAGACACCATTTAGGACCGGAAATGGTACCACTTAGACGTGTTGAATTCACAAAACGAGATCCTCATTTCACTTGCTACTGTTCTCGAAAATTGAAGATGTCTCTCGTAGCTGAGAACAAAAATAAAAATACTTGAGTTGTGCACAATGCATGGCATATTTAGTCATCAATTTAAATAAAATACTAAAGTAACACATTGACTTGAAATGACGTTTACTAATAATGGTTTTCATTGATTAGTTTCATGATACACAGAAGAATTTTGGTTTGCATTCATTTTTCAAATACTGAAAAACTTCAGCACATAGAGAGAGGAAAACGGCGGAGTTGCAACAATAAATTTCGTTTAAAGTGAACTAAAATAATATCAGTAGAGAAATGCAAATTAAGAAAAGTTTTCGTAATTGTAGGTTGGCAGAAACAGCCCTATAATAAAATTAAAAGTTACCCTCGTGGAACTAATTTGCTCGTTTTTATATTACACCTTCCTATCCGATAATTTAATTAGTAATTTCAATGGCAGGAATGGCTGAGTTTCAGCATCAGAACGCCGTGTTTTTCCTGGCGTATGTGCGCAAACGTCTACTCCGTAACGAAAAGACTTGCATTTCCTAAGATAAAAACTTGACGAGATTTCGGAACATTCAGGAAAATTTCTGGGGTGACAAACGTTAATAATCGAGTATAGTTGCGCGGTTATTTGCCTTCTTAATACGTTACCTACGTTTGTTTAAAATTGCAGTTAAAATAATATACCTAGCGGTGCACATATAAACCTACGCGTAAACAACGTGTTATGTGAAAATTTTTATTTTATTTGCCTCTTTAATTTCAGTTAAAACTTTCACTACAAATTCCTTTGCATGGTGTCAATATTAAAAAAATTGTCACCGAATAATTCTAAGTACCATTACTCGTATTAGGAATCCTAGAGTATCGTCCAAGAACTTCTGTATTATTCTTCAAATTCTATTATTAACATTCATCGACCGTTTATTTATAAAAAAATGACGATATTTGGCAATCCATGTACAGAAATGTATGCAAAATACCATTATGGCTTCTATAACTCATCACAAAAGTGAAAAATATAATCGTCGATTTATTTCATCGGTAAAACTTGCGCAAATAACAAATGTCAGCAGCATATGAAAATATGAATATTTAAGTCTCAACCTTCTATCCTGAAACGAAAATTAATGTTTGTGTACACCATTCTGCTGTACTCTGTTGTACTCATTGTACAACATGGCCATGAGTACGTGAATGAAGCTGCAAAAGACAATTACTTGAACACCAGAAAATGAGTTCGAGGATTAATTCAAAAGAATTATATTTTTTATGTGAACTCCAGTTGAAGCTTGGAATGGATTTAGCTGTGGATAAGCAAATGCAAATACATAGGAGTACTTCAAGGTCAAAATTTCAACATTTTGGAATTCAAGAATCAAATATCTGGCATGGCAGTTTAAATGATTTAACCATATTTTCTAATAGGTATGAATTATGAGAAAAATTGAGATTTCAAACGAAAAAAATACGGTACAGACCACCAACAGAGAGTTTAAAAAGGTGAAAGTATCATAAAACGACGAAGCGTAGCAATAAAGACTAGGAGCTAAAATACGAATGAGAAAAAGTGCAATTAAAAAGCTATTGCAACGAAGACCATCCAATAGGTAAAGCACGTGAACATAGAGACCGAAGATCAAATTGCAGCTAGGACTTCCTAGTAGTGAAAACACGTGAAAATATGGTGATTCACGGGAATAATAAAAAAAGGCTGAAAAAAATACGAAAGTTTCATAGGAAAATGGAAAAAATTGCGGGATAATCTCTCTGGCTGCTAAAATACCTAAAGATGTAATAAAATTACTGAATAATTGCAGTTAAAAACCCACCAGTAGTTAGTGCACTTGAACATATTAAAGAACGAAGAAATAATTTGAGTAGACACATCGATAGTTAAAACACGATAAAAAATACGAAAGGAACTTGTAATAAAAACCCAACTGTAATTAAAACGTTGAAAAAATATGGTGTGACTAAACACAAATTGGAGTAAATATCGCACAGAAATTAAAAAATTTTTATGGTAAAACGAAGACAAACTTTCAGTAAAAATCTGTCGGTAATTAAAGCGCAAAAATCTTATGAAACGAAGAAAAAAATACAATTACAACCCACCAGTAGCACGTAGCCGCTGAGTGTTGCAACGAGATACGTAGTTCCATCTCCGGGTCTGAAATGCAAACAAGACCCAGGATCTAATCTGCTCATCAGCAGCGTCAGCATGGGTTCATCTTCAATACTCCCATCGCTTTCATTCATATTTTCGCGAGGCGAGATCGTTGGAGGTTTGGATTTCTTGTGTACATCGACGGGTTCTAAGCCGCTGGTCGTCCCAGTTTTACAGACGTTGTCGCTAAGGTTCATCTGCAAGCGAGCTGAATTTTGACGTTTACCCGCATGAAGGAAACCTGTAGTAGTTCCTGAACTCAAATTATGGGTTGAGGGCTTAGGCAATTTGGTCTCGTTCTGTCCTGGTCGGATAATTGGTTCAGCTTCAAATGAAACACTCGAAGTTCCCTTCGAAGATTGCTGCTGCAATTCCTCACTTGATTCTAATCGAGCAGATCTCGATCGCCATAGTTCGGAATCATTTCTGGGATCGGCAGCGAAACTTCTTTTGTCTTTCTGAAATTCCTGATGGTAACCTGCTCCATCTTTTGCAAATTTAACGACCCGACTTTCTTGGGAATCTCGTCTGTCATTTTGAACAGAATCACTTTTCTCGATATTCGAAGAGGAATTTTCGGTCTGGAGCTTTCCGCCTTTTCTGTCTTCATTATTGAAGTTTTCGACCAGCAGAGACAGCGAAGTCATGTTCCGAAACTTGGCAAAAGTTAACCAAGACGGAAGACGAATCCTTAGAAGCACTGCCCGCAAAAATATTAATGTGAATCTTTTCGCAACGTGTGGAGAGTAATATATAAATTCTGCTAGTATCACAAAATCTGACAATTATTAGGCTTCACCCAAGCATATCTCATATATATCTCTCTCTCAAAACTACCGCTCATTTATCTCCTATTTATCTAGCAAGATTATCTCATTTCATTGAAATGAGAATTTTTAACGGTTTCTCCCCTAAATAATAATGTAAACCCTTAATATTTTATAATTCTTTATTTTACGTCTTCTGTGAAGTGTTTTTACGGGTCCCAATGAAGACGTCCTAAAATATTACAGAACGCCAGAATTGGATGCCAAGAATCTTCGATACTCAGGCTGATTAGATATTTTTTTCGTCCAAAACAGCAATTTCAATCGTCCGTGACACACGTCAGTATCAGATCTGCATGCGTTGTGAGTGTCAGAGTTGAATGTGTGTGAAAAATAAAGACTATGATGATGAACAAATACCGATGATGAAAAACAAGTGTCTCGATGGACATATGTATGGTGAACAAGTATCTATGACGGGGAAAATATATCTATAATAGAAAAAATATATCTATGAGAGTGAAAATATATCTATTATGGAAAACAAATATCTGTGATAGAGAAAATATATCTAGGATGGAAAACAAATGTATATGGAGAACATATATCTATAATAGAAAACACGCGTCTATGAAGACAAACAAGCATCTACGATGGAGAACAAATATCTATGGGGAAGAAAAAATACCTTTGAAGCATTTAATTCGAGTGTATCGAACTCAGACTCCTACAGAACATAACTTATCAGTAAAATGTAGAGAAAAAATTCTGAAATCATTTACCCTTCTCGCACCATCATGTTGTAATACAGGGTGTCTCAAAAAAATGTACTCGCACTTTGAATGACGAGAAAACCTTTATATATGAACATAGAGTAAAATGGAACATCTTCAAATACAGAAGATAAATGTAATTGAAGAATCATGTTCGCAAATGCTCAAAACAAAAAAGGCCTGCAACACAAAAAAATGCAGCATGTTAGTGACAGTTAAAGTGCGAGAACATTTTTTTGAGACACCCTGTAATATTTTAGCAGAAAATGAACTGTTGCTGCAATGCTTATATTGAAAGGTTTTACAGTATTTCTTCTTCAACACCCTGATCTCTAATTTGTTTACCTGAAAGAAATTCTTAATCCGTATTAATGTAAGCAATATGTTGGGAAATATAAATTTAATTCTACTCAAGTCATAGATAAATGATTCATGAATAATCATGATACGTTATTAGTATTAATTAATGTCATTAATTCGTAATGCGACAACTGTCTTCAAAATAAGTAAACGAAAGCAATAGATGCCAAAAGTACTTCAATTTAACATTGATGTTATGAATATATCACATTACTGTGGTATAATAAATATGTATAGTGTACAATACAGCCATAGCGTGAACAATACAGCCATAGCGTGAACAATACAGCCATAGCGTGAACAATACAGCCATAGCGTGAACAATACATTCATAGACCAAGAGTACATCAATGGGCCCAATAGTACATCAATGGGCCCAATAGTACATCAATGGGCCCAATAGTACAACGATGGGCCCAATAGTACAACGATGGGCCCAATAGTACATCAGTGGGCCCAATAGTACATCAGTGGGCCCAATAGTACATCAATGGGCCCAATAGTACATCAATGGGCCAATAGTACATCAATGGGCCCAAGAGTGCATGGATGGGCCCAAGAGTGCATGGATGGGCCCAACAGTGCATGGATGGGCCAATAGTACATCAATGGGCCCAATAGTACATCAATGGGCCCAATAGTGCATGGATGGGCCCAACAGTACATCAATGGGCCCAATAGAGGCCTGGCCAATGCAGGACTGGCTCTCACGACACAACTCAGTATCGCTTTCCGATGCCAGCAGCAGCAGAGGCGGAGGTGATGTGTATTGATGTGTTGTACACCAGTGATGTGCTCAGACTGATGTGTTGTACACCAGTGATGTGCTCAGAGTGATGTGTTGTACACCAGTGTTGTCCTCAGAGTGATGTGTTGTAAACCAGTGATGTGCTCAGAGTGATGTTTTGTACACCAGTGTTGTGCTCAGAGTGATGTGTTGTAAACCAGTGATGTGCTTGGAATGATGTGTCGTAAACCAGTGATGTGCTAAGAGTGATGTGTTGTAAACCAGTGATGTGCTTGGAATGATGTGTTGTAAACCAGTGATGTGCTTGGAATGATGTGTTGTAAACCAGTGATGTGCTCAGAGTGATGTGTTGTAAACCAGTGATGTGCTTGGAATGATGTGTTGTAAACCAGTGATGTGCTTGGAATGATGTGTTGTAAACCAGTGATGTGCTCAGAGTGATGTGTTGTAAACCAGTGATGTGCTTGGAATGATGTGTTGTAAACCAGTGATGTGCTTAGAG
>VCRD01003077.1:0-11742 GCA_006783055.1 Trinorchestia longiramus
ACCACATCATCACCACATCATCACCACATCATCACCACATCATCACCACGTCATCACCACATCATCACCATGTCATCACCACATCATCACCACATCATCACCACGTCATCACCAGGTTATCACCACATCATCACCACATCAGGATTTTAGTGACATAGTGTCATACATAGAGAGCGATATATACACTTTTCGCACAATACAAACAATGTATTGTAAGATACTACATACATGTACATGAGCGCCGTGTGTTCAGTGACCTACATGTATGTTACAAACAGCACCTTTTCTGTGACAGCATGAGATATGCATGAGGCACACCAATGTGGTGTGTGTGTGCGGCACACCAATGTGGTGTGTGTACGGCACACCAATGTGGTGTGTGTACGGCACACCAATGTGGTGTGTGTGTGCGGCACACCAATGTGGTGTGTGTGCGGCACACCAATGTGGTGTGTGTACGGCACACCAATGTGGTGTGTGTACGGCACACCAATGTGGTGTGTGTGCAGTATACACACACATTGCAGCACGTGTGCATCTCACTCCCCTGTGCTGGCACACAACATTCAGCTTCGCATTTCAAACAATGTCATATTACGGGGCATCTTTAATAGTATATAAACTATATATGACCGATAAATATTTGTTTGTGAAACAAAGAAGCAGTGCCATCGATTTACTTCATTTTATATTGTATGTCGATCTTAATATGCAGTACTACTTAGGCACGAACTTTACTTACGATAAAGTACGATGCCAAATGATTTATTTAGAAGACCTACTCATACATATAGTAAAGGGAGACTTATAATTGGATGCTTTAATTCCCGTCATTTCTTAAACGATTGAGTTACAGTTTTACTCATCTTATAGCTTGTACTCATGACTCACTCACTCAGACACACAATCTACACATTCATTTACCTCGAGCTTTCTACTTCATTTCAGCCTGATTTCTTCCCCAGCTGTACTGTGTGGTTCAGTCTGTGAGTGTCCTGACAGCATTCCATGTCAGGTCTCCATGTCAGGTCTTCATGTCAGGTCTCCATGTCAGGTCTCCATGTCAGGTCTCCATGTCAGGTCTCCATGTCAGGTCTCCATGTCAGGTCTCTATGTCAGGTCTCTATGTCAGGACTCCATGTCAGGTCTCCATGTCAGGTCTCCATGTCAGGACTCCATGTCAGGTCTTCATGTCAGGTCTCCATGTGTGACTTCATTGAAGTCACAGCATCACAGTGAAGGCTTCCCTTTAACCCACGCACTGAGAAAAAAAACAGCGATAAAAATACTCGTAGCGCTATAGAAGCCATCCTTATGGTGGCTGAAAGTGGCTAAAATTAAGCTACACAATACATCAGTAAATAATTAATGAACTTATTCTGTAAAACTGCAGAGGCTTTGTTGATGTGGGTTAAATTTCAAGTAAACTTTAAAAAAACTTCAGGTGAACTTCAAGTGTATAACTTCAGATTACTCCAATTGACTTCAGGTAGGCTTCAGATAAATATCAGGTGAATTCTTGGTTAGCTTCAGCTAAAATTCAGTTAAACTTCAGATAAATTTCAGGTTATCTTCAGGTAAATTTCAAGTACATAATCTTTAGATAACTTCAATTAAACTTCGGGTAAACTTCAGATAAACTTCAGGTAAGCTTTAGATAAACTTCAGGTAAACTTCAGATGAACTTCAAAGTAGCTGCAGGTTAACTTCAGGTAACCTCCAGATAAACTTCAGACATATTTCAGTTGCAGGGTCATACCCGTGTGAACGTTAATCGGCAGGACAGAATTTAAGTCTCTGGAGGCAAATGACAGTTGTCAACAAACACAGGGTGCGGTGACATAACTTCCTTTTTTCAAAGCGCTTTGCTTTGAAAAAAGAAGTTATGGTGCCGTACCTTACACAACCGGTAAACCAACCTGGAAAGAATTATTTTAACTGGTCCAGCTGGATAACTAACATGATGTGTTTCATGCAATGAGATACCAGGTATTTTGCTTTAAATTGAGCTCCAGCTCAGTCCTGCTGTCCCTGCATGCGCGCAAACTAAACGAAACTGACCCTGGCAGCAGCATCGGCGACCCTCAACTGCCACGTGCCATTTTTCATATTAGTTCTTCTAGGAGAAAACTTTTTCGATGCAGAATGATTTTAAGGTCACCATCTTTGCTGCTGTACGGTCATACAGACGCTGATGTGTCAGATGTGTAGCAACATACAGCATACACTTGTATGCACACATGCATAATCTTACAGTTATGGCGTATAATAAAGTTTATTCCTTTGGACTATATGTTTATTCGACTACTAATTCTATTTAAATTTAGTTATAATTTTTCACGTTTATTTTAACTGTTCATACTACTGATAAACTCTTGTTGTCACTTCAACAGTCGAGCTGGCCGGTATGATGACGTGACGAAGCAAGGAGGCGCGAGAAAATCGTGGAAAGATAATAGTGTATATACGTACAGATCCTTGACCGGCAATAATTACTAGATTATCACGATAATGTTCGTCACCAGTTATCATTGGTGGTGAATGATCCACCACAATGCTCCACCACAATGATCCACCGCAATAATCCACCACACTGCTCCACCACAATGCTCCTCCACAATGCTCCACCACAATGAACCACCACAATTATCATAACTTTATAGCGACGTGCGCTTGTGAATATGCTCACAGCATTTCTTAAGCAATGATGATGGTGACGATGGTAGTGAACATGATGATAATGATAATAATGATGATATTAAGCAATAACTAAGCATCAACCGTACAGGATATTAAATCAACTAGTAGACCTATGTGTGAAAATTCACGTAGTTTTTTACTGAACTTTTCGTTTGATTTACCAGTGGATGCAGGCTTTGCGAAGGAGTTTCCACATTGAAAGATGTGCTTTTGGTATCCACAATACAATGCTTACAATACATGCATAACCTGCCGAATTTTCTGCTGTCTAAATCCTAAAGAGTGTCACAGAGAGACGGACCAAGCAAGCAAGTAAACAAGCAACAAACTGTGTATTATTATATAGTGGAATGAAGCTGTAGAGACTGATGTCACTCACCCTGTATCACTGATACCAACACGAAAAGCACTGAGGCTTAGTTGTGAGATATCTGAAGCAAGAGGAACTGTGACGTCTCCAGTGCTGTGGTATAGTAATACCCACTGTCATGTTATGATCATCAATATTCAAACTAACCGGTGCTATCAAAAATGATGGCAAATACTGTTGGAATGATATTAAATAAAATTCAGTTTCATTGGCAATCCTTTGCTGCACTCTCTGGCTCATCTCACCTCTTCTTTGATTTTTCTCTTCATCAGTTTCATTGGCAATCCTTTGCTGCACTCTCTGCTTCATATCTTCTCTCCTTTGACTTGATTCTGCCTCAGTTTCAGCAGCTATTCTTTCGTGCGCTGCTATTCTGTGATTCCTTCTACAAACATAACGCTGGTCATCATCCTCCTGTTCACGCCTCTGCGCCTGCCTTAGTCTTGCTGCTGAGCGTATGGCCTCTAGTCGTTCTTGTAAACTACTTGCATACTGATCCCGCCTCTGTTGCCTTACAACAGCTTGTTGTTCTTGAGTTAATCTTTCTCTCGCTCTTCTTTTTCGCTCCCGATTCAGTCTTTTTTTTCGTTCGAGTGGAGTTTCCATGTTTAAGCTTATTTCAAAGGTAACTTATTTTTCTTGTGACAGTAATAAACACTTAGAATACAGTATTTTTGAGCCGCAATAGAAGTAGTTATAGCCATTCGTGTCATCCTAGATACAGAAATTCAGCATTACTGAAAGCAACTGCGAGCTTGTGTATGTATATTGTAATATGCAATACCCTGCCGAACTCGGTATCCACGATACGGACTCGAGTATATAAGGCTCTGAATCTCTCTAATTTTTTTGAAAGTGACTTATTATAGTGCACTTGTCCAGCGAAAATGAGTGCATTATATTAATTCACCAGTGAGCTGAAACCAAGACTGCCAGTGCTAATTTCTTCCTATCTATTCTTAAAAGCGTGACACGAAACATATAAATAAATAAATATATAAACACACGACGTTCATTCTTAGTATTAGATTAGATAATAACTAGACAGTTCCCATAGAAATTGCACGAATTAGATTTGACTAATATAAAATTACTAGTGGACCCACACGTGAAAATTCACGTGTTTTTTACTGAATTCTTTCTTTTGATTTACCAGTTGACGCTGGCTTTGCAAAGGAGTTTCCAGATTGAAAGATGTACCTTTGGTATCCACAATACAATGCTAACAAACCTTTCGAATTTCCTCCTATCTAAATCCTTAAGAGCGTGACAGAGAGACGAACCAAACATGCAAGTAAGCAACAAACTGTGTACAACGAATTTTTGTGTCTTAAATGAATTTTTATTAACTTTTTATTAACGTCATTCAAAACTTCCTTTCTGCATCTTATCTACCGATAACATGGCCCAGATAGTACCCGTTGAAATTCCTTGGATTAGAAGTGATAAAATTAAGGATAAATGAAAATACATTTTCCTGTTTTCCCTGTGAATATTTTTCTTCTACATATACAGAATTTCAATTCTGTATCTTATCTACCGATAATATGCCGTGTAAGAAATAAAAGCTAATAACAGAAAAAATTGAGTATTTCATAGTGCTCTGGCGCCTTTTCTATTTACAATACAATGCTTAGAATACATGCATACCCGTTCTCACTTCAGTTCAATAATTTTGCATCAGTGATAGATAAGAAGTAATGGGACGGACACAGAGAGTGAGGGAGAGAAAGAGAGAGATGGAGATATACTGTCTATTATATATATATAGAATATTAAGAGAACATTTGGAAGAAAATTAGCAATATTATCTGCTAGAACATCAGGAGCAGCGTTAGCAGCATCAAGAGTGCTGAGCAGCACTGGTTATATTAAAGACGACATAGAAGGCAATAGATGAACTGCTCCATTATTAGCAGCGTTATTATAACCAATAGTTGCCTTGCATAAATATTAGCAGTGATATTGCAAGCAATAGGAGTCGTACTCTAATATCAGCAGTAATATCAGGCCTAATAGACACCTTGTTCCAGTATTAGCAGCGATATTAGGTCCAATAGGTGCCTTGTTCCAATATTAGCAGCAATATTAGGTCCAATAGGTGCCTTGTTCCAATAGTCACGTTCAATAGCCCCTAAAAGTCCTGATTGCCTAGGAGGCAATAAGTAGAATAATAGCAGAGCTGTAATAGCATGTAGCAGTTGTTGTTGTTGTGTTGTTTGGTGCGAGTTATTCATGGAATCTTTGTTGGGTGCTTGTGAGTGCCTACCTGCCAATGGCCGGCCGTCTGCTTCAAGGGAGGAGTCCACACGGTGCTGCAAACAACACAACTTCAGGCGAGGGGTAAAAACATTCATAGAAGCCGCTTTTGGGAGCCACTTTTCAAGGCGTTTGAGTATCATTGACCAGGTGTTGACTTCAAGTTGGGAGGGAGAGATTATTTGATGACATGAGGTTTACGTGAATACACGCTGTACTGAAATTCCATTAAATTGGGGTCATTTTAGAAGTCCTGTGGTAATAGACGTGCTGTAAAAGAGCTCGAGCAACGTTAAGCTTTGCGTAATAAAAGGGAGGAGCGAGAGCGCAATATTTGTCATCCAATCATGGCACGCAGCGCAGAAATGCAACAGCCAATAGGAAGAAAGAGGCCTACTAGGTCGAGGCGGGCCGCCGTGGGCCAAACTCTGATGTAACTGAGAGCAGCGCAGCACCGGAGCAAGTGCGGACTGTGTCTCCAGGCCTACGTGATTTTGTCGTTCCGTGTGCTGTTGGGTTCAAGTGTCGAGCAACAAAGCTTTAATTTTGAAAGAAACCAATCAAATTTGTTAACTTGTAATTCCGTTTCTTCACTAATTTTCGTACTGCAGGGCCTAGGTGTGTGACAAGTTCCTTATGTATTAGTGCATCGTCAACATGTTCTCTATATTGAAGATGGTTTGTCCTTTATTAACGTAGGTGTAATTAACTGCCAAAATCTTCAAGAAGACTGCTATTATACTATAGTACTGCTTGTCAAGCCGGGTTCCTAAATGATTTAATTGATATATTGCCATGCATGGTTGTTACATCCATCTCCTCTGTGTTGCTAAACGGATGTTGTTACCTAGCTATTTTGCTATAATATGTAGCTGGTAAAAAATGATCTTGGAACAAGAAAAGAATGGTAGATGTTTACTGATAACTACACGACTGCATCTCATGGAAAAGGTGATCGTATGTAAAATAAATGAATTGTTTGCAGCCAACCTTCACGTTTTGGCCCGCCTCGATCGGTGCCGATATTTCAGTGTATGTGCAAACGCCTTTTATGATAAGTCAAGTACTGCTAATTCCTCTCCACTACCACTAATGTTAGCTAAGTAAACTTGATTGTGCTACAACAGCCCTGTCACTAATTTCAACGCTATTTCCTACTCGTTGAGTATTTGTCTGTTGTGATTGGTGCTAAACATAGAATAGGACGAAAGCAGCTATTTGAGTAATGCATCAGAGGTGATGCCAGCTCTGTCACCACAGCGCTCACCGCTACAAGGAGAGATTTCTTTCCTAATGACTGCTTTCGTCCGGAAATCGTCGTTTCTCTAATTCTTTTCCATGTCATTTTTTTCTGCGTCCAATTGAAGTCTTCCGATGTATTGTCTATTAATTGGAAGTAAATTCAAGTGCAACTGGATATTTTTGCCAATTTTTATGCCTCGGCCAATTTCACGGCGATGAGTGGAGGTGAGGAAATGTAGTCCAGAACTTGTGATAAAACTATGCAATGGTTAAATTATTCAAAAACTGCACGTACTGTTTCCAGCTTGCTCATGAAAATGGTTGGGAAATGAAAGAAATATATACGCTACTTTTAGAATATGACAATTTAAATTTTATAAATGAATTGAAATTCATTTTGTGACTTTGCTAGTCCGTTCCCATATGAGATCAGAAAATAAGAAGTCGAAAGCGATTTTTATCAATGTCATGTATTAAGCAACATGTGTGAGTAAAATCTAAACTATACCTTAAAAACAATCAAATAATCGTAATCTTACTATCAATACCATGATTGTATATATGCTTATATACTGAACTAGGCTATGTCTACAGGAATATACGGTAATGTGTTTATCAAATAACTCTATTACGACTCCTAACTATAAAAATATTAATGTAAGGTATATGTGACATGTGCGTTAATAGTAAGCCAGCAGCATGTTCATTATTTTATATTTAAGACATAGATATGAGTGAGCATGTTGCGCACACGCACATGTATATATGATGACGGAAATGAGTTAAAGTCCCTTCTTTATTTAGCTTGCAGCATTAAAGCTCGTGGTTCCCCCTATAGAAATGACGAAGCTGAGCACAATTTGCTGCACAGCTCAATGAACAGATGACTCCATGCAACATATTTGAGATCATGGCTGCAGTTCATCAAGCCAAATTCAAGGTGGCTCCAAAATAAACCCCTTGATTGTTGAAGGCCTCAAATAGACATCATGATTGCTTGATTATTGAAGACCTCAAACAGACCTCAGGATAGCTTGATTATTAAGACCTCAAATAGAGCTCATGATTACTTGATTATTGAAGACCTCAAATAGACCTCATGATTGCTTGATTATTGAAGACCTCAAACGGACCTCAGGATAGCTTGATTATTGAAGACCTCAAATAGATCTCATGATTGCTTGATTATTAAGACCTCAAATAGACCTAATGATTGCTTGATTATTGAAGGCCTCAAATAGACCTCATGATTGCTTGATCATTGAAGGTTGTGTCCTAATTTGAATTGAATTTTATCATTGAAGGTTGAGTCCAAATTTGAATTGAATTTGATCATTGAAGGTTGTGTCCTAAGCACATGTACAAAAACTCTTTCTCATATTCTTAACATTTTGCATTAAAATCTTTCTCATGTTCTTGACGCTTTGCAGTAAAAAAGCACTGGAAACATTCGAAAGAAAATTGTAAACCGGTATACATTTAAAGTATTAAATAATATAAACCGTTACATGTATAGTATTAAATGTTATAAACCGCTACGTTTATAAAGCATTCAATTGTTCAATCGTATTACACAACGAGTCTTTTTATCTAAAATATCACTGCTGCAGATATAACTGTCACTCTTCGTGTATTGAGTTCACCTTTCTACGAGCCCTAAAACATGGAAACACCATGTGGTCTTTTATTGAAATATTTATCGAGTATTGCATGAAAATGTCGAGACTTTTGTAGGTGCATACAGTCGCCACAGCGAGTTTTACTGTGCATGTATAAACCCTACAAAATTCAACTAAATATATAACTGGAATCACCTTTAATTTCAAAATACATGGGAATGGTGCATGTAAGACGGTTATATTTTATTTTTAGAGCACCACGAGTCCCTGAAAAGTGTTTTTAAAGTACGACTGAGACTTGCAATGATGGAATACCTGCGTCCTGGTGTCTGTCCTAACGGACTCGAGTGCAACGTGTACGTTTACTACAGATCTGGTCTTCTTTATAAAACAAAACCAAAATTAGTTCTAAAAACAGCCAAGTTTTGTCAAAATATTTAGGAGCTTTACTATATCTTTGGATAAATTTGAAATAAATTTCATGCGCCTGATAATTTAAATTTATTTTTTTTGACTACCTTTTCACAGAGTTTTACAATTTTGAAAGCATTAGTCGGCATATCCAGATTCGAATACTTGCCATTGATCGCATAAAACAATTCAAAACCAGAATTTCAGAAACCACTGCGTTTTGCATTCAGCTTCTTGGAGCTTGAGCTGAAGAGACGCTCATGAACATGACAGCAGTCGACTTGGATCAGGAGGAAGACATCAACGTGGACTCGGACAGTCGGCCTTCCAGTCCACCTCTGCTTCAGAAGCCGCGTATCAGCTTCAGCATTTCAGCGTTGCTGGGTGACGCCAAGAAAACTGTCAAATGCATCCGGTCGAAATCGAGCAAACAGAAAAACCATCGTGCGTCTTCAATTGAGAACGGGGCGAGTGACAAGGAGTTTCACTCCCCATACTCCCTTGACGATCGCCACACGCTTCGGAGATCATCTCCGTTTGAGGAGGGGGAACAGAGCGACGAAGCGGGCGACTGTAACGAGACTGATGAATGTCATGCGGAGGAGGAGGACTCGTACGACGAGTACTACGACGCACTCAGAAGTCGGGAGGCAGAAGCGCAGCATGGAACTTACCTGCCCAGTTTGAGTGCCAGTTTTTCAAGCCTAGCGAGCTCCCTACACGCCTCTGGTGTGCCTCTAGCATTCAGCCCTCACACGGTAAGATCACATTCTCTAACCACGCATATTATCAGCATTTAACTAACAACGTTCCTTAATTCTAACTTAAAATCTAAGCTTGAAATTAGTAATTTATTATTAGTAACTTATTATTAGTACACAGTAGTAATGATTTTAGATTGTTTGAGCAAGCAAGCGTTCGATTTGAAAGGAGTGTTGCTGTTTGTGAGTTTGTTGGGAGAATCGTTAGCAGCAATAGAATGAGTCAATTAGCGACGGTTAAAGTAGTTAATCTAGGGTAGTTTACATTGTAGGTCGTTACTTATGGAGGTAAAGGGGATTAACTGCTCCTCCATTTTAACCTTTGCATCTCCGTTGGGATTTATAGCTTACCTTCATCTAGTAAAGCAATAATAAATGTTGTTAAGTCAATATCAAGATATTTCTTCGAGGATAATTTCTACAAAACAACATTAAATATGGTCAAAATAATGTTCGAGTGTTATTAATTATTGAAGGAAAGACAGTACTGACTGAAGGATAGGACTTCGCTCAGTGGCCTTCATTTCAGTTGCACGTGTGGCAGTCTTCACGTGTAGCACGTGTACACGCGTAGGACATAATGCAAACATAATAGTCAATACATATATGAATGATAAAATTAGTAAAATTAATGGCAGTTTCATAAATGAATTTTCATGGCTATAGCTTTATATAACGAGTAACAATAAAAATATCAATAATAACAATAATAATAATAGTAATAGGAATAATATCAAACATTAAATTAAAAGTTTAATTTAAAATCAAGATTAGAATAATGATTTCATTGAAAATAACATCTATCCTGTAATGGTTAAAATAATACCATGAGCATCTCAAATAATGCTATCTACATTTGTAACACTGAACTCTGCCTAAATGCTAGAAATTAATTTCAAACAGTCTTTTAATGAATATAATGTGGTCTCGTGATGATATTGACGTATTTGTTGCAGCAATGACAGCACAATAATGGACACACACACGCTGGATAATATTGCGTTTTGGTACACTCGAAAAATAACTGATCGAGAAATAAAGTTAGTTTCAGTAGAACATGACCGTCGTCGTGCTTGTAATACAGCCAACATGGTGAAATTTACAGATCATACTTGATAACTGCCTTTAAATACTGTTGATTATCGCTAGCAAGATTACCATTTTCATCAATAGTAAATAAATATCTTGAAAAATAAATCATTTTCAGAGAGATTACCATTTTCATAAATTCATGACTTTTGTTGCTGCGGCGCTCAATGGAAAGCGTTGGAGTTGTTGGTGAATGCAATTTTGCTGCTTGTGCTAGTGAAGTGAAACTTGCAAGCGCGTCGGCACAACTTTGGGCAGGGTGTAGTAAATTTGATTGGATTGTTATTAGGCGTTACGCAAATATTATGCGCTCTTAATGTGCCTCCCTATTCCCACACTGACGTTTCGAAAATACAAAAAATAGATAACAAGAATTTTGTAAAGTTAGTTTACGTTGTATTATAAACATGTACTCGGAGTAAATATTTTAAAAACATATTAGGAATCACAGATATCGCCGTACATAGAGTAATATTGACGATGCTTGACTTCTCAACATAAGGTACTGATCAAATTCAATTGATGTGAAGTGTCACTTATGTATTTTTACATCAAACAACAGTTTTTGGTCCACTGTTTCAGAGCTCTGCTTGTGGTGCTGTGCACTGCAGTGCTGTGTTGCGTGTGGTGCTGTACACTGCAGTGCTGTGTTGCGTGTGGTGCTGTACACTGCAGTGCTGTGTTGCGTGTGGTGCTGTACACTGCAGTCCTGTGTTGCGTGTGGTGCTGTACACTGCAGTGCTGTGTTGCGTGTGGTGCTGTACACAGCAGTGCTGTGGTGCTGTGTGGCTCCACATAATGTAGTATCGTAAATTATTCTATTTATTGTTGCCTATGAAGTTGTCTGCGGGGTTCAGTAATTCGTCTTCACACACGGATAAATTATTCCATGTTGTCCTGTGTTTAAAGAACTCCATCAATGTATCAGACCATCAATGTGTCAGGCCATCAATGTGTCTGACCATCAATGTGTCAGACCATCAATGTGTCAGACCATCAATGTGTCAGACCATCAATGTATCAGGCCATCAATGTGTCAGACCATCAATGTGTCAGACCATCAATGTGTCAGACCATCAATGTGTCAGACCATCAATGTGTCAGACCATCAATGTGTCAGACCATCAATGTGTCAGACCATCAATGTGTCAGACCATCAATGTGTCAGCAACAAAGAACCAGTGATCAGATACAGCAAGTGATGAGTTCATGAGTTGATCTGTACGATCTTTCGCGGCTACATCAGTGTAGTCACGGCATGTCTGACACGGCTACATCAGTGTAGTCACGG
>VCRD01003077.1:20048-33678 GCA_006783055.1 Trinorchestia longiramus
CAGCTGTGCACCTGACACTCAGACCCAGCTGTGCACCTGACACTCAGACCTAGCTGTGCAGCTGACACTCAGACCCAGCTGTGCACCTGACACTCAGACCCAGCTGTGCACCTGACACTCAGACCTAGCTGTGCAGCTGACACTTAGACCCAGCTGTGCACCTGACACTCAGAGCCAGCTGTGCACCTGACACACAGTTTGTATCTACGTACTCTCCTCGTCTTCTTCAGTGTTTTGACAATAGACCTTTCTTTTTTAAAAATACATGCATACATGTATATTGCAGTATATGTACACAAACACAGCGATGACACAGCGACTGCAGGTCTAATGGTTAATGGTGTTTTAGTAACAATGTTACACAATTAACATCAATAGAGTAACAATGGTACAAAATTAACATGAGTAAAGTAACAATGTTACACAGTTAACATCAGTAAAGTAACAATGTTACACAATCAACATCAGTAAAGTAACAATGTTACACAATCAACATCAGTAAAATAGCAAAGTTATGCGATACAAATTGCGCAAACGGCTTATTAGTTCCCTCGCTACCTGATCATTGGAAACAATGTTATTTGTTGCTCGTGTTTTTGAGCACGACACAGATCTTGAATGTAGACACACTTGCATTATATTCTCTGATGTGCTAACAAATATAGCACTAATGTTAGCAGTTCAATGAACTTTGTGCGTTCTCTATGTGTGTATATGTGTCTTACTTTTTTAATACAATTGAAGGGTGGACAGCACTAGTAGACTACTTGCATTTTTTCCCACGGGAAAAAATGCAAGTAGTCCACTAGTGCTGTCCACCCTTCAATTGAAGGGTGGAAAGCACTAGTGGACTACTTGCATTTTTTCCCACAGGAGAAAATGCCAGTTGTCCACTAGTGCTGTCCACCCTTCATATAGTAAACTACTGGATCGTAATCGCCTCTGTCAGCGCTGTGTTAGCGACAGCACGGGAGTGGACTACTTGCATTTTTTCCCGTGGAAAATATGTTATATTTACCACGGGAAAAAATGCAAGTAGTCCACTAGTGCTTTCCACCCTTCAATTGTACTCCTGAATGAGCAGCTTAAAATCATGTTTTTCTTATAAAGGTTTCACATAATCCGGGCTCATAATATATTTGCGCATACATATATAATAAAAACACCATATATATGTGCACGTTGTACTCAAATGTATGCATATGTAGACTGTACATAAATATGCTGAGGGAGGGGGAAGGGAGTGGGAGCGCTACAAAATCTTTTTTAAAATATTTAAGGACTTCATTGACTCAGTTTCTCAACATCGGGTGCCAGATTAGCATTCTCACACCTGAAATGCAAATATGTTCAAAAATATTCATTCAAATCGGACGGATATCGGAATAACATCACTCAACAATTTTTCACGTGCCTACCACTACTTCGTGACCACTTATGTGGTCATTAACTTCCCTCATCTACACACCATGCACAGCCACCACTAACATGTATCATACAACACCTGCTGGTGTTCAGTCCAAGCCCTACATAAGTTGTACGTCTTACCCCGCGCGTACGTTGTAATGTATTGTTCGAAACTCCCGCACTCATGAAACTCAAACATCAAAAGCTCTTCGATGCTCATTTAAATGAGAGTCTAAGTGAGCCTTCTGACCCCTGATGCTGTGTCCGGACTACAGCACTTAGTAGATTGCAGCACCTTCCCTGTACTCACCAACGCTATACACAACTGAACTTTTTTTTCTATTTTTGTGGCATCAATAAAAGGCGTTGAAGCTGTGAAGTGGCTCCTTCGGTAGCCGTGAACGCTGCTCTTTTCAATTTTAAATGGGGGCTGAATAAGTGAAGGTCTACTCCACGAGTTCTCAAGTATTCCTTAAATAAGCTATGCCGAGTTGCTCGCTTAAGCGGCCATCAGCACAGCACGTCGACAGGAAGAGCAAATAATGTTTCAGTACGAGCACTTTTGTGTACGAGTTTGAAACTGGCCTCAAAAACAGATGCTTCTGTGTAATTTCGGTCCATCTCGAAAAAGGAATGTGGATCGAGTTCAATCAATGTTTACCAATGGCTTCAATGTATTTTTTTTAGAAATGTGAACGAACACCTTGGCGTCATAAATTTTAAAAGCTCAATTATAAAGCAGATCATGGACATCGTAATTCGACATTAGCTTTTGTAAATTACCACACAGCTTTCTATAGAGCATCCAAAGAATTCATCCCGGACTCAAAGATATGTTTGCTTTGCACTTATAGGTCTGGCTGAGAAAGTTTCTTATTCAGGATTTTGATATTAAAATGCGAGTCTATCTACAAAGTCTCAACTCTTACATTTGATATCTGGTCATTTGATATCATGAACTTGTACGTCCTTTTTTAAACCGGAAATCATATTCTGCAAGTGATTTCATTTACGACATCATTTCATGTGCGTGCTTGCAAGTGATCTCGCTGCTCAACTTCCTGTACTCCCTGCCTCAAATTCATATAAATATTTTCTGATGTGTTTTTTGCTTACAGTGTACATTTGGGCCTATAAAACTAATACAATTGGTAATCAAAAAACCTGAAAAATCACGAAAGTTTCAGTTGTAATATGAGTGACAAGAAAATATGATCTGGTAAGTAAAGGTTTATTTCATCATGTTTCAAAATTGTCTCTTGAAAAGCGGAAAGAACTTTCCTTGACTATCATGTAATGAAAAGCTTAGCTGACCAGTCTGTTAGGGGAAAATCTATGCTTTTAAACAGACCAACTGGTTAAACTATTTTCAATGCGCTGCAGCCGGTGATTAGCGGCACGTATCTGAGAATGCAATTGTATGAGGGATGCTTTCTTCGTGTGCTGACTCACCTGACAACACACGTGTATGAAGGGAGTGTATGTTAATATAAATAAGATGTATGTTAAGACTTTTTCATTACGTATGCTATCTGGTGAGTCCATTGTAGACTCACCGTCGTCTGCACCGTCTGCTCAAATGTGTCATAGATCGTTTAAAAATATAAATAAAATTTCAGGTTAAATGAAGGTGTGATCCCCCTGTCTCTCATGCTTTTTACTGGCCTCCAATAATGCAGGAAATAGCATTTCGACTGCATATAAGTAAGGTCTTTCTTCCAACGCTTTTTAAGAAAATGATAAATTGTGTGTTAAAAAATAATTTTCCTGTTAGGTAATGACTGACGCAGTTGGATAATGCGTTGGATCATAATTAAGACACCGAATATTTCGCTTTCTCATAAGAGCTTTCTGAACACAAGTCACAGGAACATCTTATGAACAGCACAACCGTAAATAGCATGACCGTAAATACAGGAAATAACAAATATTCATTTTCCCTGCCAGAAAAAGCAGTAAAAAATTCCTATGTACGTAGAGAACATTTCGTTAAAACCCTTTAGCGTCAAACATAATTTTGCCGTCCCTTAATAGCGACATTTAATGGATATCCATTTATGCAATGAACATCTCATCACGACCATATGCTGCGAAATAACAGCAATCGAATTCCACCGTTGTGGTTGGTCGATCAAAAGTTCTTCATCTGGTGACATCTGACATCTTTTATAATGATAGGGTCTGCTGCAATGATTTCCGCTGGTGAAGTTGCCACTTCTCACCATATCGCGTAATTCAGTAGCTAAAATGGGCATGAATCGATGAAAAATTATCGATGAAGGCAATTTTATGCTTCATAAACCATTTTTACAGCAAGAGCTTTAGTTTAGCGGTTTTAATCAGAATATTTATCGGATAGTTCTGCTTTTAGGGAGAATGCAGCCGACAATATTCTCGCAATTCTTCGTTTCAGTCTGTACTAAAGAACGCTTTGAGTTATCACTTCTAATAAGTTCTCACCGTTTGCCTCTACTGCGAACAGTGTTTAGTGTAATTTTGAGTATCTAGACGGCATATTTCATGAATACAACAAGTCATAAATAAACGCGAGTGAAGATTTAGTGTTGGCCGTTCATTTTATCTTTTTCTACCAAAAACCTGCTTTTCCACACAATTTGATGTTCTTGCAAATGATACAAAATTTTATTCTTACAAGTCTAGGATCATAATTAACTTTTATTAATACTTCTTGCAGAGAGTACTAATGTGAACGCTGCAGCTTTAACGTATTCGTGCAATCGCTCAGTTGACAGCTGAATGTACGCCTGTCATCTAATCAAACTTCGTCTTCGATTTCCACTTATTCTGGGCTACAAGGAACTTGAATCAATACAGGATTCGTTTTCACTGGCGGCTCATCAGAAGTAGATTAGGTTTGTGGTATGCAATGGATGCTGTGTCAGAGTGAGCAATGAGACATTTATTCCAAACTCTGTTCATAAGGTTTCTTCGTTAGATTTATATTTGATACGATGTGCAGCTGGTAATTACAGCAAACATATTCCCTTCTACTAGCAACAAAAAACGTCTTACGGATTAAAAATTTGAATGTCAGTTATTATCCCGAAGAGTCAGTTTAATGAACTTTGTTTAGTGCAGTGAAACCGCTCGTAATAACCGGTCACACAATAGCCAAGTTCGGATGGAACATACCTCGTTTGTAAAAGGCCAAAATGTAGGCATATCAACCATGCAACACGCGGGCCCATATTCTGCCAAAACCTAACTTCCAATGAATCGTTGGTCTTAGGGAATTGGAGGTGTGTTTTATTCTACAGTATATTAATTTGAATGGATTCCTAAATTCCAAAATTGTAGCTCAGTTCATTGGCACGATATTCCGAACACAGTCCCAAACTCCCTGAATAATAAAAAAACAACAATGAAAATTTTTAAAATAAAACACATCGGATGCAAACTCGTGGGTGAGCTTGAATGGAAAGTCTACTGACATCTGTCGAGTCAGTATACCTTCATTCTCCTGGAATTTGGGATTCTGTGATTGTCATTAGTACTGAAAGAATCATTCTTAATTACTACGGACGGAATATACCTATATCTTCCTGCGGATGAGTATGAAATGAACCGTTCAAGTGATGCTCAATTTGAGATTTTAAATTTAGCGATACTCAATGATAACTTCTGAATTCAGTGATGTTCAATCGGGGGGTTGTAAATTTTGCAATGCTCAAATTTTTTAATGTTAAATTTAGTGATGATCCAGGAGGAAGATTTGAACATCGGTTTATAAGACATGGTTTTAATGTTCTCACTACAATCATAGCATGAAGAGTTAATCTTCCAATAACACTTTCATGCTTTGGCTCAAGTATGATCAGCACATCTCATACTACATATTATCTATGCGGAGACTCTGTACGTGACTCATGCATGCTTCGTTGTTTCTTCAGGTCTTGTGCTTATCAAGCAAATGCACCAACAATTGACGCAAAAATATTCATCCATGCTCAGATTGACGGAGCAATGTGGAGAATGATGGGTGAGATAGTAATTACTGTAGATTATTCAGACGAAGTGACTGCAATTTCACCTTTAATTATTGCCGTGGGATGCGGAATGAATTGAAGGTACTGAAAGATAGCCCAATAAATGAATGAAATAATTTATTTTTGACGCCTGATTTTACATACGAAGGCCATGTGTTGTGTGTAACGTCTTGAGCTGACACATGTGTGTTGGTGCTGTGATCACACTACCCCTGCAACATTCATTCAACAAAATGTATATAAATTTTATTCATAACACATGATGAAAAAATCTTTTAATTGGTGGAATGAATCTAGTCATTTTGCACTAATTTTTTTATGAATGTTCACTGCAAATACGGATGAACTTAAAGATGTACTCATGTTCATGACCCAGGTGAGTGGGTCAAGCTACTTCCAACATTGAGGCAATCGACTCATATCTCACAGTTTGGAGCTGCTGATATGCACAATTTGCTCCAGATTTTGAATTGTGTTTCTTCCCTATTTTTGAGCTAAACTCAAGCACTCGTCATTCAAATGACGTGAGTAATATTCAAGTATTACTAATTGTTATTATTTCTATTATTACTCAAAAATATATTATTATATTAATAGTTAACATTATTACTAGTAGACCCGCACGTGAAAATTCACGTGGTTTTTACTGAATTTTTTCATATGATTTGCCAGTGGACGCGGGCTTTGCGAGGGAGTTTCCACATTGAAGGATGTGTCTATATGGTACCCCCAATACATACAATGCTTACATTACATGTATACCCTACCGAATTTTCTCCTATCTAAATCCTTAAGAACGTGACAGAAAAACGGAATAAGCAAGCAACAAACTGTGTATTATTTATAGAGGAATTACTTGACAGTTCTCGTGGAAATTCCAAGATATAGATTTGACTAATTAGAAATTATTATAAAGAAGAATATATTAAAGATTTACGACGAATTATTGTGTTTTAAATGAATATTTTTCATGAATATATACAGAATGTTCATTCTGCATCTTATCTACCGATAACATGGCTGTGTAAGAGAAGAAAGCTATTAATGGAAAAAATTACGTATTTTATAGTGATCCAGCACCTTAGGTATTTACAATACAATGCTTATAATACATGCTTACCGGTTTTGATTCCAGTTCAATAATTTTTCTTCAGTGATAGATAGGAAATTATGGAACGGACACACAAAGAAAGGGAGATACACTGTCTATTATATAAGTGGATTAGAATTGCTATTTGCGTTATTACCATTATTATCTTCATTATTGTTACTGAATTTGCATACTGAAGCATTGGGTCTGACTGATGAACTGAAGACTGACATCGAGATTGTGAATGACGTGTAGTGTGTGACGTGTAGTGTGTGACGGGTAGTGTGTGACGGGTAGTGTGTGACGGGTAGTGTGTGATGGGTAGTGTGTGACGGGTAGTGTGTGGCTGGTAGTAAACTTTGATCTACGTCTAATCAGTTAAATTGCAGTATTCGTATTTAACTAACGCGTGTATTGGCGACCTTACTGAACTATGTAATGGAAAATAACCAACCTAGTGATTATCAAACACGTTTGCTCTCTGTTTTCTGTTCACTGCTACGAAATCAATAAATTTTCCTCTTATTCAGCTTCGGAGTTGCAGTTCTATTTAGTTTTCGCAAGACTTATTTCCTTTTTTGCTGTTTTCGCACCAGGAGGCGCTCCTTTCCCATTGGCCCGCCGCATCGGTCACCCGTACCAATCACGCACGCCTCCTAAACGCAAGAAACCGAGGACATCTTTCACGAGGGTACAGGTGAGAAAACAGCCTTTCTTACACGCAGACTAGCAACAATATTTAGATAGTAGCTTTATTGTGGGGCCAAATAATTCCCTACTTCACCGCACGGATGACCTTAAAATACTCTTTATATATGGCGTTGACACAAATAAATTCGGCGAAAATGCGACATTCTCTTGGAATTATGACAGGGAATAGATTTCGATTCGCTAATTAAGTGTATAAGTTTTTGAAGCACTCCAGTCCTCTAGCCGTGCCATGGGAGGCAGTTGTGTGGTGGGAGTTGTGTCAGTGATTCTGTATGTTTATCTCTGTACATCATTTTGTATTGAACCGTTTCCTGCGTCCTCTTGCATATGTATATGTCACACTTCAGACACTTCAGAAAATGTTATGAAACTTACATTGATAGTATTCAAATATATTTGTTTCACTTTTAAACCTGAGGTATCACTGAAGAGGAGCCATGTGGCTGAGGAAAGCGTGACGAGTGTGTGAGAGCAGGTTAATTGTTTAATTCACAAGAAAATGTCTAAAGTTCATGAATGAAAGAGTTAACAGTCCAAGGTCTTTCTGACGATAGAGCTTCGTGACTTTAAATCTCTGTGTTCATTCGATGCTTGTGTTTGATTAGCACATTTTTTTCATATTGACTAGATTATCAGGTGCGTTTGAAAATTATTAAAATTCTATACACCGCCATAAAATTCGTTCAGTTCAATGACGCGTAGGATATCTCAAAATTCTAAAAAAAGCTCAGTACGTCCCTTATCATGTTAACAATTTGACTTGAAATGCAACAAAAATTCAATACAGCCACAATTTGGGACGTGATCCCACCCTAGTGGTGTTGAAGCCCGGAATCCTGAGCACAAATCTTGCATGGGAATATTCCCGTCTGAATCGAGTTGTCTCTGTCTGTAATAGCGCGGCTTGCCACAAAATCCCAGCGTCAAATCCTCAGCAATTCATTGGACCTGCAGAAGCTGCGACTGCGGAATGATTTTGTCTCGGCAGGTTTGTTGCTTTCTTCTTGTATTGAACATGCAGAGAATACGAGTACTGTGTCTCGTATTCCCTGTGTGTAGCAGTGATTTTCTCTTGTCCGGAAAGGCAAGGAATGCCATGAAATTTTTTATACTCCACAAGACCACTGCGGTATCACGCGTTCTAGGAACAAGCATGGTGAAGGTTTGACAAACAGTTAGAATTTCGCCGAGAAGGTTCACAGAAAGCGAATATTTCGTTCAGGGAGGTCCCAAAAAGCTAAAATTTAGTCAGCAAAGTTTACATACAGCTGGAATTTAGTCCAGAAACTTAACATTCAGCTGGAATAAGGATACTGAAATAGAAAAGTGAAAATATTAATAGTCCCCCTGATGAACACAATATTTTAGTGCTGGATTGCACTCAGACTTGCAGATTGTATACTGAGCACGACGTGAAAATAAAAAACAATGACCACTCGTCTAAGATCCTTTACGTGCACTGGAGAATACATCGGCTTCTCTAGCAGATACTATTTTTCCATACATAAATACGTCTACTCTTACAATCTTCAATGATCTTACGCGTTGAATGTCTTCTCTTTCATAGGCTTTATACACTCCATACTTTCACGAGTGAGCACCTATGTCCTGTATTCAAATGAGAGTATATTACCTATCGACCTTTTGCCGTGTTTTAGAAGTCTTTTGATGGAGGTAGAGTGCACATACCTCTGGTACCTCACATACTTCCAGCACCTCTCCCCCTGCCAGTACTCTCTACAGAATACTCGTACTTTTCATAGATGTCCCAACTGGAGAACTGACATAGCCTTCACTTCAACACTAGACGAATATACACATGATCAACTTGTGTTCCCCAGCTTGTAGTCTTTGCGTTTACTTGTGTTTATTTGCATTTGTTAATTTTGCTGTGGTGTTCATGTGTGGCAGGTGAACGAGCTGGAGAAGCGCTTCAATAAACAGAAGTATCTAGCCAGCAGTGAGAGAGCAACGCTCGCCAAAACCCTAAGCATGACAGACGCTCAGGTCAAGACTTGGTTTCAGAACAGGAGGACCAAGTGGAGGTGCGTTGACTTCCTCATATTCGCTTCATTATTCCAGTACTTGAGTTGCTGTCCAGCATTTCCCTACTTGCCTCGTTACTTTGGTCAAATATCTTAAACTGACCACCCACTTGTAAGAATTCTAATCACAAATTCATGCAGTAAAGCTTTTGAATGACATTTGCAAAATGATGCAATAGACTCCAAATGTGAGTTTAGATTCCCTGCATTGGAACGATAAGTTTTAACTGGTACGTGTTGGATATGCCTACTTGTGGTGTGACATTTAAAAATTGAGTTTTGTGCATTATCCTAAAGCGAAGAATGTTTTTGTACTGCCTCGTGAAAGCAGAATATCTGCATGCTTTAATGCAATAAGCGGAGTTCACTTGCATAAGTTGCAAGATCCTGTTGCCAAATAATAAGTTGCTGAAAATTATTTGGGCATGTATAACTCGAAAATGATTGAATTTGCTGTGCTTCATTCAAATTTTTCCTGCAATGCCCAGTTTGCGAACTTGAGACATAAATCTTCATTATTTATAAGGGGATTTGCGTGACGTCATCACTATTTTTTTCATGAGATAACAGGGAAAAATGCGTCCGACATAATTGGCACGCAGCAAAACTTCAAAGTTGTTCTGAAAAGATTCGATTTCAATTATTGAGTTTCATTTGAAGAAAAAGTGTGGAAAAAGTAAATGTCGTCAGGAGTTATTTACTCCCTAAAAGAGAAATTATCCTCCATGTTTTCACACAAAAAATTTGTAAAATTCGATTCCTCACGCAAATATCACGCGTAAGGCAAAGTTAAAGTCTTCTCACTTTTTGAGATTGGAATTCGTACTGAATTCAAATGTTAAACATTTATCCCAGGTGTACACCAAGTAAAATGATGCGTTGCAATATGAGTTGAGTGACTCAGTGGTAATGACAACTAAATAAATCTTCCTCCATATTAAGACATTTATTAGCTGAACCTGTAGATAACCTCTAGGGACATCTATTGTAACTCTTGATTGTAGCTCATCAAATTTTTGCTCTGCATTACATTTGTGCCCTGTATAACATTCGTGATCTGTATAACATTTGTGTCCTGCATAACATTCCTGCCCTTTTTAACATTTGTGCCCCACATGGATAACATTTGCGCCCTGTATAACATTCGTGCCCTGTATCATATTTATACCCTGCATAACACATTGTATATTATGTACACGGGCAGACGGCAAATAGCTGAGGAGCGAGAAGCAGAGCGGCAACACACCAACAGAATACTCCTCAATTTACAAAGCAACGGCTTATTGAACGAGACCCCGTCCACGCCGCTCTACAACACCAATGCCTCCTTGTGTGCACTCGAGAACATTAAACCTTGGGCAGAGCGCGGCAAGCCTCACACGCCCTCTGCTGGAGGTGAGGACGCGGAGGCGAACTTTGGTGGGTCGTCGTTGTCTGCGGCAGCGCTTGCAGGAGATTCTGCAACTGCAGAGGAAAATTTTAACGCTCCGTCAGATCCGCCACCGGAGGGCATGGACAGCGTGCGTAGCCGGAGTGCCAGCCCTGTTCCTATGTCGCCAATGTCATCGTAAACGTTCAGTATTAAGACCAATGGCACAGAGGAATACTTAACTCAGAAAGACATCACTGTAAATAATATTTATACGCTGAAATTCTCTATGTGTGTTCAATACGTTGTATAGTTAGTCATACGGCAGCACTCATGTAGTCCGAAGTCAAAACGACACTTTACCTCGGGGCGAGTAACATGATGAAAAGTGACAGCTTCTGCTGCAAGCCTCGTATGTGTTCTACGAGCTGCAACACTTCATGTCGCCAGGCAGGCGTGCCTCATTCATCTGACAGCAGCTCCCAATTCAGCTCACTGGTACACCTGAATGACTCAAGAGGGTCATTTTCATCTGATAGATATTCCTGATTTACGAATGTACTATTCCTGACTTATATGACGCATATACTCGATTTATTTGATATGATGTATTTGATATCCTGATATACATGTACATGGCAGCGTACCAGGCAAAGCAGTAAGCCAGCACATAAGTGTGCGAGTCTGTGTGAGGCAACTCCACCACCACCTAGACTCTCCGAACATCGGACGCTCTTCCAGCGCTGTTGACACGATCGTGTTGACACGCACTGTACACGCACAATGGGCCATATTAGTGCAAAGGTATGACTACACCCAGCATCTTCATATGAAAAGCAAATTAAAAAATATAACATATCAAATGATAATAAAATCATATTCTCCATTAACGCTTCGAAATGCCAATCGGAATTCTCTTAAGAAACATCTAGACTTTTGAATGGAATAGAATAGTTATCATCATGCCGGTGCTCTGGTAGCCTGTGCAAGGTACGAACTTGCGACCTCCAGCTTGATGGAGATGGCGCAATTATGCTGCACAACAAACGGCAGCACGCTTAATGCACCAGACAGGCATACCGTACAAGTGCGATGACTAGTTCTCTCTTACGTTCAGCAGCAGTACACACGCACCCAAGTGTTCACCGCCAAGTTGAGCTTGTAGAATTCTTCTACGAGCGATTTAGTCTCACAACCTCACGTGAAAATTACCGTACACCTTCCAATAATATCATCACCATTGCATGAATATTTTTATAGCGTTATTGAACTTATTGTTTGAAGGCATAAAGAGCAGTGTTTTGTTAGCTGTGACCAGAGTGTACATTCTGAGACTGGATATGCGGATACGTGCTCACAAAACTGAGTGATTTATTGCCATCAATATTAGCACCTAGCGAGAGCAAGCGACCGCTGCACACTTCATTAAGGGCATTTTCTGTAAAGCTCACGTGGAATTTATCTCTTTAATTTTCTTGTTACCGTGATTCATTCAAGTATTTATACCATAGGAGTAGACAATACTCGTTCTTACTTGTACATAAACAGTCATTACTTTATAATTTTGTTGAATTCATTTTATTGCTTTAGATTGTGAGACAAGGTGTGTTCTGTAGAGCTTCAGTGTAACACTGTGTGTTCTGTATACCACCTGTGTGTGGTCTGTATAGCGTCAGTGTAACACTGTGTGTTCTGTATACCACCAGTGTGTGGTCTGTATAGCGTCATTGTGACACTGTGTGGTCTGTATAGCGTCAGTGTTACACTGTGTGATCTGTATAGCGTCAGTGAGTGGTCTGTATAGCGTCAGTGTATAACGTCAGTGTGACACTGCAATGAGGGTAACTTAGTTTTCACTACAGCTGAGTACAGGAACTGATTATAATAACTGACTCGAAGGAATTTACTGCTTATTTTGATCATTTTTTTCGATAATTGAAAAATCTTCATAAACTGCATAAGTGAGAATTTTCTATTTTAACTGTGTAACTTAATTACTTCGTAACTTAATTACTGCTTAACTGATTTACTGTGTCACTTAATTACTGCGTCACTCAGGTACTGAGTAATTTAATTACTCCGTAATTTAAGAAGATAGCCAATACAATTTTTGATCAGAAACAATTTCAAATAACATGCCTTATTTTCTCGCAAATGTTCCGATTGATGAATGAGGTCTTAGTGATAATCGTACAACTACTTTCACTACTCCCATTACTTTCACTGCTTTCACTGCTCTTTCTAATCTCTGTACTCTCATCACTCTCACTACTCTCACTACTTTCACTACTCTCACTGCTCTCCCTACTCTCATCACTCTATCATTTTCACTACTCTCATTACTTTTATTACTCTTACTACTCTCATTACTCTCACTACTCTCACTACTCTCACTACTCTCCCTACTCTCCTTACTATCATCACTCTATCACTCTCATTACTCTCACTACCCTCACTACTCTCATGCTCTTCCTACACTCACTACTCTCGTTTCTTTCACTATCCTCACTACTCCCACTACTCTCCCCAGCCTCACTACTCTCTACTCTCACTACTCTCACCAAAAATACTCTATAACACAATGTTTTATTCTACCATAGATAACAAATTACAATTATGTATGAATTGTGTATAAATCATGAAATGACTCAGTAATTTTTTAAATTTATTTGCAATTAAATGTTCCAGTTTGAATCTGTGTTGAGCAAAAGTTTAATCAAGTTTTCATAATTTATGCCATGAACCAATACCTGCAACTGAATTAGAAAGTTTTATGTGGTGCAGGCCAGGCCGCTACATGATGACAAGTTTTATGTGGTGCAGGCCGCTACATAATGACAAGTTTTATGGGGTGCAGGCTGCTACATGATGACAAGTTTTATGTGGTGTAGGCCAGGCCACTACATAATGACAAGTTTTATGTGGTGCAGGCCGCTACATAATGACAAGTTTTATGTGGTGTAGGCCACTACATAATGACAAGTTTTATGTGGTGCAGGCC